>VZSF01005548.1:268439-339365 GCA_013398295.1 Chionis minor | reverse complement strand
CCCGCCCGCCCCTGGCTCTCACTCACCTCGGGCCGGGCGAGGCAGGGCGGGCGCTTCTGCCCGGGGCAGCGCGGCGAGGAGCGGCCCCGTCCTGCACCTGCTGCGCGCGAGCGGGCGGCGCGAGGGCAAACGGCCGGGGCGGGCGCGAGGGCAACCGGCGGCGCAGAGGGAGGGGGAGGCGGGCGGGATGAGCGCTCGGGAACGCGAAATTACGGCGGAGGCAGCTTCATGCGGCAGCTGAGCCTAATCCCCGGCGCCGCCGCAGGGAAACTTCGGCGGCCGGGGCTGTGTGGCGTCTGTATGTGTGTGTATGTTCACGTTCGTTCTTGGTGCACGCCGAAGGGACTCCGAAAGGCTCTTTAGTCTATTCCCTGTCAAAGAAATAAAATTCATCCGGGAAACAATGCGCCTCCGCTCCTCTGAAAAACAACTTCATGCTTTTAACGCCACAGCTGTATTCCCAGGCCGGTTTACACGACGCGGCCCCGACTTCGGGCCGTGCAAATGCCCCGACGGCCTTGGGGTTATGGACAGGATCGGGGGGTTTATAAGCGACTAAGCACGTCGCCTCCAAAATTTAGCCGCTTCAGGGTGAAGGAGGGCAGCCCGACAGGGACGAGCACACCTTGCCGTAGCGGAACGGAGGGGTTTTTTGGTCAGGGAGCCCCATGCAACTCTGCGAAAAACGTCCCTGGAAGGGAGCTGGGGTGAGGCGGCGAGCAGGCTGCTCCTGCTGGAAGGGAACAGGGCCTTTCTGCAGCAGTCAAATGGATCGCCTGCCCTGGTCTTCCTTGGAAAGACAGAGTTAAAGAGAAGAAAAAACCAAGAAAATATTTAGAGGATCAATCAAACAGCATAAAGGCATCAAGCGATCGTATTTTCCTGTGTATTTCATTCACCTTGTGCATCCCGTCCCGAAGAGGTGAAGTGGTTTGTCCTTTCTTTCACAACCGAACGCATCTGCCTATAACACAGTTTCCCACTAGATCTGGAAAAACTTAGGTCAGGGGTCCTTGTACTTGGAATCAAATCTGTACGGCAATATTTTTTTTTTTAAAAGTGCTTTTTAAAATCAATTTTGGAATGTAAGAATAGAAGAAAAAATACTTAAGAGAGTAATAGTTTTTTTGCAGTGATTTTTAATACATGCTAAACTTGTAAGACCACTTATCTGAAACCAGTTAGTTAACATAAAGCGATGAAAAAAAACAACTTTAAAAGAATGTGGATGTTACAGTTCATAAATTGGAGCACAGTTGTAGCTTGCTGGTATGACAGCCTTAAAATACCCTGCAGTCTTCCGAACTCTGATGGTCTGGGTGAAACGTAGCTCCTGCCTCCTTTAATCAAGCTTCAGTCTCTGTTTTCAATCAAGTTATTTTATTTCCTATTAAATTTATTAAATATATAATTTATGCAACTTCTCTCTCATTATCCAATTTGGAGTGATCAAATGCTAGGAGTAAAACCATGCAGTGTACAGGGAAAAGTTAATTCCCAATTCACAAGGCAAAATCGTTCAAGCAAATTTAGGTGTCTACACGTGAAAAAAACTGCATAAAGGAACCTTTCACTTCTGACTGGGAAATACTGATACACTGAAAAAATTTTAAAGCATATGTACAATTGTACTCCTACAAACTTCATTAATAAATTGGTAATGTTTTGTATTAAAGATACTAGTATTTACTTTTTGCTGATTAGATGCTTGTGTGTCATGTTTTGTGTATAGATAAAAGACAAGAATTAGTCACCACTTGTACGTCAATCTGAAAACCTAAGATATTCATTGTTACATTCTAGGGCTCTCTTGTCTTACCAAACAAGAAACTTGAAAGCATTGGAAATGTCAAATCAGTATGTTTTCCACATTGCCTTTTTTTAACCTAGATATCAACACTGTTTTGCTCTTCCACATGGTGCAGAAGGGCCTAATATTTCAAAAATCATGTTCATCATCATTTGTAAAAGTATCCTCATTCATCTAGTCCAATTAAGTTTGTCTCCACCTTTGTTGCCTGTTGAAAGTAGTGTGTGCATAAAGCCTCTGGAAGTCTTTTTATGATTGCAGAAATGTGACATTAATCGTCTGTTTGAAGAAATTAATATGGCAAACAACAAAACTCTGCTAACAGCATTCAAATAGCGAAGTACAATCTATTTTAGCAGGAATTGTGTAGAGCCTTTAATCTTGGTTTAGCTGAATCATTATTTATTTATACACAAAGTGTGTAGTTGGAATTTCATAGTAATATATTAAGCTATGAGCACACGTACCAGCCTACTTGCTACTTTTCTGATACCTGTTCTAAATGTTTGTCCATGTATTATAGCAAATAGAAAATTATGTTGTTAAAATCAAATTTCAGGTCTTATTTGCTCACTACTTTCTTAAGTTTCTTTAGGGCTGACCCTTTCTGTATTTATATCCCCTATAAAAGATTTCTTTTCGAGTTTGTGATTTTTTTTTTGAAATGTAAGCATAGGTTAGGCATAGCTTTAGTAGAAGGATGCACATTGGTGGCTTGCATTTTTTATATCTCAGAGTTAGAGCTAACGTACATGACGTGTTTAATCTATAGTAAAGAACAAAATGCCACCTCTAGTTAGGAGAGAAAATTTTGAGTAAAGCATAGCTTCATAACCAATGCCGGAGCTTTCCAAGTTTCCACCAGTAGCTTATATGATAGCTCAAGCGGATGTGAGTTTTCGGTAGCAGTGATGCTCTTCAGCATTAAGCTGTTTTCATTTATGCAACTCCTTAAGAGCTGAGCCATCCTTAGGCAGCTCAGAGATTAAGATGTGGAGCTCAAGTCCGAATAGCTGTTCAGGCTGCCCTAAAGAGCCATCCTGCCCATCCTCTATCGTCAACCCCTCCTCCTGATCAGAAGTCAGAGCAAGCCGTGCAGGAGTTATGCCACGCGGATGCAGCAGGCAGTTCTCTCAAAAACCTCCTTTAGTAACTTCCACCCCGTTTTTCTTCACTTGCTACGCGTCACTTCCAAATCAAACCTAGTCAAGGCACTCTGCGTTATGTAGAAATGAAAGTAATGAACAGAGAAAACCTGCTGCTTTTATCTAACTGGGGAATTGACCATTTCCTAGTATATCTGGCTTAGCCACCGTCTTAGGAAACAGAAGATAGCAGCAATATTTCTTTAAAAAGTTACTCAAAATGGTTCATTACACTAACAGCTCCAAATTTTCCATTCTGAAATCACATGATCATAAAACAGCATATTGTCCTTTCACTTATTTTTAATAATGTTACCTACATGGCAGATAAGCTGGAAGAAACCCCAAAACTTAGAAAGCTACTAGAATCTTGACTATGGTCCTTGTTAAACTGTCTGCCTTTAAGCAAATCAATATTGTTTCAATTATTTCCCAAGGTTGGAAAACCAGACCATAACTATTGTACCAAGCTAGATGATCACAAGCTATTGGCACTGGCTTCCTTGTACTTACGAAATGGAAGCCAGGAGCAAAATTTCTTTGCAGAATCAGCTGGAAATTATGAACATAGTGGAATTTTACAAGGAGAAGGATAAGAATTATGCATTGTGTCATGCCAAAACCCCATTGCCATACTTAAAAGAAAACTTGCTATTGAAAAGCAATAATTTAGGCAAGGAGAATTACATAGGTGAATGTCTTAGGTTATCGTAATTTTTCATTAATTCTTTTTCCTTCCAATTTTTAAAAAAAATGGCAAAACCCAACAGCAGATCTGAAGTTAAAATAGATAATGTCGATGAGGTCTGACACACCATATCATACAGGATTAACTTCTCATCACATACGTGTAGTCTTTGTTGATTAAAAGCAAATGTGTGAAAAGAGACATCAGCACCTCACATTGCGATTAGTAGCTGGCAACAAAAGAATAATGTATTACAATTCTGGATTACTTGCCACTCATTTGTACTTTTTTTGTCACCTGGCTACACAAGAGTCTCTGAGTGTAGCTGAGCAACTAAATTCTCTGCAAAATTCAGGCCTCCTTGGAATGGGGCCAATAATCAGGTTCAAACTAGTTCAACTAGCTTAATGTTAGAAATACTAACTGGAAAGGTGTATATACTGAGGACTTAGACACCTTACAATTTGCAACAGCAAAGTCCCAAACTGTTTCCCAAGCATAAGCATCAATGTTTTCTTTCAAAGGAAAAAAAAAAAAAAGCAAAACCCAAACGTGGTAGATCATACCTTTTTTTTTTCTTAAAAAAAAAAAAAGCCAAGAGAGAAAGAGGCTTTCACTTTTAACCCAGTCCTGCAGATAGCAGAGTGTTTTATCATATGTTCATTTAAAAGAAAACAGAAGCTGCTCTCTGACCACCAACTAGAACACAGACCTCCCCCTCAGTGCCTTAAACACCACATTACGAGGTCATTCTCAGTCTTGTTTTTTCCATCTCTGGTCCAAGGAGCCCCTAATTCCCCATGTACCTGCCAGCGTTTCTAAGGAGACTAAGCAAGAGAAATGCTGCTGATTTCTGAAGCAGCAATCAAGGCAAGTTCTACATTTGTTTTCAACTTGACCAGATGTCACCTGACACAATGCAAGATGGCCCAGAAGACTCTCCTGGTTTCTGCCTTTTTTTCTTCCTGACTTGCTGTCTGTTTCAGAAGGAGTAAGAGAAGGTTCATCTATGCATTTTTTTGGAAGGATCAGTTCTTAATCCCCAAAATGAACGAAGAGAACAGAACACAGTCTGTTTATACCATTTCCTAATTTTCGTTAAGAGTTTCTACGTCCATGTATGCATGTGTACACTTTCCTGCTCTCCTAGGGCCATTGGCAAACTGAGCCAAGGAGGTGAATTTCTACACCTCTGTGAAAAACCACAGGTACCAAGGGGCTTCAGCAGGCTATGGAGGTCCACCTGAGTAGATCTGACTGCCCAGCTGGGGCCGTAGGTCCAGCCTATCTAGACTTCTCCAGTGCTACTTTCATTCAGCCTCATAGATAGCATCACTCTGAAACCTACTAATGCAAATAATGCAAAATCTCCATCTGAGAGCATGGTAGGTTTATCATAAACCTCATGCTCAGCATTTTTAATCCTCCCCTAGAGTCGGCTACTATTGTAGAAAAGCTGCAGAGCAAATTATTCCAATAGAGCTCACAATCTATCGGGTTCTTGGAGACAAAATTAGAACTAAAAAACTTTTCTTTAAAAACCACCTGCAACTACAAACAAGTAAATAGAAACATTAAAAAGAAGTTACCAAAACCTAAATTTCCACAAAAATTAGAAGCATCAGTGTTCTACGGCTGCTACAGTCATTAACTGTTATGTATTTGGCACGATTCACAACAGTCAGCACACTGCTAAACCAATTATAACTGGATCCACTTCAACGTATAGTGTGTCACGAGGGGGACTAGACTATTGTTACCCATAGGAAGGTCACTGTTTGGGAGTGCTGAGATTAAGAATATGCCAAAAGCATCAGATTTTCTAGCTGCTGCATTAGTAAATCTGCATGATTTTCGTCAGTGCTGACGTGGAATCAAAGGGAGCCAGAAGATTAAAACTGAGGATGAGTATGATTAAAAATGTAGCCACAGACATTGCTGGTTTATTTTTAATGCAAGAGGACAGCAATATAGTGACTACTGGCTAATAATCATACAGCATACATGAATATATAAATTTCTATGTTAATTTAGTCTCTTACAGGTCCAACTCAGGTATAACTTTCAACTCTTAAGGATATCACCAATGAATACGAAAATTACAAAATTGCTGCTTGGAGAATAGGATGGCAAAGACTGCAGCTAGATTAAAGAAAAAAACATTGCTTAACTTCTCAGCAAATTACATACAGTTATACATCTTAAAATGGCAGTTAATTTTTTCTTCTACACCATGGCTTAAACCAATCATCACAGGAGTTAAGCCCAGAATATTCAACTCAGAACAGAGCATTGTACGATTAGTTAGATGTGACACAGTCAAACCTTGTCTCATAAAGCAGTATTTTTTATTTGGTAGACCAAATCTGTACCATGTTGTGGCAAATACTGTACTTTGAGTTTTCTAATTGATCGGCTCCCCAAACAGAAACAGCATAAACGCAGAGATGTATATTAGAATTATTTAGCGTTCTTCCATTTGAACATGCCAGAACAGTGCTACTAACACACACGCAAGAAGCTTTAAAAACATGGTATTTTTAACCTGGCAGTATTAGTTTAATGGCTGAACAACAAGGAGGTGGGGGGGACAGGGAGGAAAGAACTGACTGTACTATAATTATATAGCATCAATCAACGATATCCACCAAATTGTAACATGAGTTGGCCTGCTGCACAAGACTGAATCAGCTGGAAATATATTCTAGGCACCTGTGGGAGAGATCTATAATGAGAACGATGGAAACCACAAATTTAACAGGTTTTATTTAGCGCTATCATATTTCACTGCACTAGAAAGCTTGAGTGCTTTAAAAAGATGACTTTACCAGGTAAGCACATTGTCAAAACTTGTTTCAATAATTTATTTGTTTTTAATAATACACTGGTCTATAATAACGTACGATAGTAACTCAAACTGACATTATCTATAAAGTGTAAGATCCAATATAATTCAATTAAATACTAATCTAACAATTTTTATGCAAATTACTTTACTCCATCTTGCACATTCCTTTATCTCTGGGGATCATTCTCAATTTCCTCTTCTGTAGCTTTTCTAGCGCTACACTGCATTTTGGTAATATCACTACTGAAGCTGAAGACAATATTTCAACTATCAAGCCTACCAGAAAATTATAGTTAGATTTATATCTGTTTTCGTCATACAACTTTGCTTTCCAATGATTTTTCAACGTACTTTTCCATAAAGACTAGAAAGTTCAGACAGGACACCAACATTGTTTTCGGTCTATTCTGACTTTCAAACTAGTTTTTGAGTATATTAATAGCCTTTGTACAAGCATGTTCATTAGAAGGAAGGCTGTTAGCACATCCTAGATTTCCAGACTCTCCCCATTTTAAGTCCCAGTTGCTTATAACTTTGCCAAACATTAAATGCTTGGGCTGAAATTTTCCATACAATGTCTGTGCCTCAAGCTGAGATGTGTTGGAAAATTTCAGCTAAAAAAATACAACTGTTTCCAAGAATGAGGGTAGGGGAAAAACATTCTGTTTCACTCGTGGAAAAAAAAAAAAAAAATCAGAGACATTTTCCCTGCAAAGCTCACTTGCTCTCACGCACTGCCCTGAAATTGGAAGGAAGGAATCTTTCTGTTAGGAATTACACTTTTTTTACTTTCCCTGTGAAAATCAACCCAGTATGGGCTACTTATAAGCCTTTGAAAAATTGTAGCCTATGTGAATTCACTACAACGTGGGATTGGAAAGAACTGCCTCGTGGCCCGAATTCTGTCCCATGCAATCATGACAAACGTACAGTAGGTGTCCAGGTCCAAGAGCTCTACAGACAATCTTGGCGTGTGCTCCTGCAAGCCCTTGGCCCCAAAACACTCTATTATAGTGCTCTGTTACAACACACTGAAAGCATGAAGCATGAGATTAAAGCCATTATGCCCGTCTGGTACAGGAAGAAAGCAGTAGAAGCTAGAGAAAGAGGTGGGAAGGAGTTGCTAATACAGTCATTGAATAAAATTTCAAGGTGACCTATGGACCAGACTGCTGGGCAAACTGCAGGCTACAGGAAAGGGCAATGGTCTTTTGCAATTTGATGTGGGGAGAAGATTCCTCTTGACCCTAACTCTGGCCTTCAGTTCCAGTAACAACCATCACGGGCAATTACATCCACACTGACAATATTTTTGTCTCTGGTCTGGGCATTACTGAGGTGTATTTGTGAAGAGAAGATGTGTTATCTGTCTCTCCAGTACTTTTAGTGACCCACTGATGCCAACAAAAAGGAAGAAGCTGATTAATTCAGAAAACAGAACAAGACCTAGCCCCGCGGCAGCAGCTGCAATACCTACAGACAAAGGGAAACCTGGATTAGACTGGTACTGGTTGAGTCTGTAGGTGCAAGGGAAGGCTCCAGTGCTCAACAACCCACATACGTCACACACACAAAGCGTTTTCAGCCTTAATACGCGATTGTCCCGCCACCAGCCTTTCAAATATACAAGCCAACACTTTTCTGCGACCACAAAACAGCTGTTTGCTAAGACTGTGACTTCCCTGGAGTATTCAGCTTTATAAGCCATGACAAAAAAGGACAGGCAGAATCCCCAGAACTACCAGCCTGTCAGCCTCACCTCAGTGCCTGGGAAGACCATGGAACCGATCCTCCTAGAATCACCTCCTGGAGGACAGGGAGGTGGTTTGATACAGCTAACGTGGCTTCACCAAGGGCAAGTCCTCCCTAACCAACCTGAGGTATAGATTTGATGGGTGGATGGTTCAGTGGATTAGGAATTGGTTGGATGGTCACATCCAGAGGGTAGCGGGCAATGCCTCAATGTCCAGATGGAGATTGGTGACAATCAGATTGGTGCCTGTATCAGGACCAGTACTGTTCAATATCTTCATCAATGACATATACAGTAGAATCAAAAGCACCCTCAGCAGGTTTGCAGATGACACCAAGCTGACTGGTGTGGTTGACACAGCTTAGGGACAGGATGCCATCCAGAGGGACCTGAACAAGCTCCAGAAGCGGGCCCATGTGAAACTCGTGAGGTTCAACAAGGCTAAGTACAGGGTCTTGCACATGGGTCGGGGCAATCCCCAGTATCAATACAGGCTGGGGGATGGGGTACCAGCGCATGGAAAGCAGGACACGAGACAACAATGTGCACTTGCAGCCCAGAAGGCCAACCGCATCCTGGGGTGCATCACAAGAAGCATGGCCAGCAGGTGGAGGGGGGCGATTCTGCCCCTCTGCTCCACTCTCATGAGACCCCACCTGCAGTACTGCCTTCAGCTCTGCAGCCCCCAGCATAAGGACATGGACCTGTTGGAGCAGGTCCAGAGGAGGGCCTCAAAGATTATCAGCGGGATGGACCAACTCTCCTATGAAGACAAGCTGAGAGAGTTGGGGTTGTTCAGTCTGGAGAAGAGAAGGCTCCAGGGAGACCATATTGTGGTCTTTCAGTACTTAAAGAGGGCTTATAAGAAAGACAGTGACAAACTTTTTAGCAGGGCCTGTTGCAATAGGACAAGGGCTAATAGTTTTAAAGTGGAAGAGGATAGATTCAGACTAGGTATAAGGAAGACATTTTTTACAGTGAGGGTGGTGAAACACTGGCACATGTTGCCCAGAGAGGTGGTAGATGTCCTATCCCTGGAAGCATTCAAGGTCAGGTTGGACGGGGCTCTGAACAACCAGGTCTAGTTGAAGATGTCCCTACTTACTGCAGGGGGTTTTACTAGATGACCTTTATGGGTCCCTTCCAAACCAAACTGTTCTATGATTGGCACCGAAATTCTTGTAAGGGTTGGTCATAAAGAATGAACAAAATTTCAGGTTATCTGAACTTGGTTTTTTAATTGTGTAAGTTGCAATTGCTCCCTATTTTGGTATTCCTAGCTGATTATGCCCCTCTGTTCCATGAAGCCCTGGCAGTCATTGTGCTTCTTAGTGCCTTTTGTGCTTAACAACCTCTGGTTTCTTTACAGGGGCAACATACAGACACAATCACTCCAACTGAGTCCAGAGCACTACTCTGTTATTTCACAAAGGCACCTGAGGCAAATGCAAATGTTGTATTGTCAGTGTCATAAATGTCTAGCTGCCACCAGCCCAACCTTTGACTTGAAAGCAAAAAATGAACTAGTTGCAAATCTGGTGAAGACTCCGAGAACCAACTTCAAAGCAGCAATCATGGCTCATTTCTGTGCCAGCGCAGGTGTTACAATAAACATTGTGGTTCAGGAGGCTTGGGGTGAGTTTCTACACAAGTTCATGAAAACTTATTTTTGCTTGTGGAAATTCTGGAACCATTGCTGGTCAAACTGAAAAATTACACAAACCCATTATGTTTTCTCCCCGTATACATCCTACAGAAATACTACATGCGTTTAAAGAGAGCTACGATTACAGCATGAATCACATCAGCCACATGCTTGTTTTTCTCCAGATTCAGAGCTTCACAGCACTGCTCTGAGTGATTGCCCATCACGAGCACTTGTGGTGCAAGGACAACATGCTCCTGTGGTAGATCCACAGCTGTTTCATTCTGCCACAAATAGATAAAAATGAGCATCCTGCTGAGCCGTTAAAGACACACAGGGTACCACATATTGGTGCTTATTTACATTCAACTTCGGATGGCACTAGGACAGCTGTAATATATCCCTGCATGCTTTAGCATCACCCACAAGTATTCAGAAACTGAAGATGTCTGGTATGTTGTGGTAACAGAAAATGGTGAATGGAGGAGGTAGTTTGTAGGCCTTGCGTTCAGGGCAGAGCCATAGAGCTTACTTGCTGTGGAGAAGTGCTGTAGAAGTCATGGAGATTAAAGGATAAAGAACTACATCTGCTTCTGCTGTAGAGGTCCTACATGGTGAAAATAAAATAATCTTTTCCACAGCTAGACACCTAACCACGTGGTGCTCCTTTTCTGACTGGAGATTCAAGAACATGATCTAAGGAAATGCAGAGCTGTCACAGCTGGAGCTAAAATAAATTTAGAATTGCAGCTTAGGCATATAAAACGCAATATTAAAGCTATGAACTCTTGAAGCCCATGAACCTTGAATTCAGCAGCTGACATTTGTGAATGCTTTTAGCCTCCAATAATTCTGATGAAAGACAAGAAAACTGGCAGACCAAGCAGTTTAGGAAGGACCATGGAAGGGTGACTTGGTTGCAAAGGAGCAATACCCTTTGTTACCTATGACTGTCATCACATGTTGTTACACACTTGTGTGTGGGTGTGTGTATTGGTATTTATATGAAACTTTTGGACCATGTGGGTGAAAACACATTACAAATTATCTTCTAAAATTAACATCATATAGCCCAAAAAAACCCCAAAATAATACATGAAAAAAAAAAGGAGAAAAGCCATTTTACTACATTTTCCACAAAATGCTGCTTCAGAAATGATAATTTGTCCTCCCTTCCTACAAAGGCTATCTTGCATAAAGAGGAAAGACTGCAGGCTTTTTGGTTTGTGGCAACTGTAATAGTGTTTGCGTATATCAGAGCATCTTTGAGAATAATCCTAATATTTCTTTGCATTATGGGATGAGTGGATAGATAGATAGATCGTTTCACCTGCAAGAACTGCCAGTGAATCATACTGGTAACTGCACTTCTGTTTTATCCATTAGGAGTAGAATCAGATTTTTTTCATTGAATAAATACAATTCTCAATCATGACAATTTTGATGCTTTAAAGAAAAGCATAAACTATGCCACAGTATTTTAAAGTAGTTTTCTTCCTTACTCAGCTAGCTCAAAATGAACAACCAAACATTTTTATGAAACATCAGCCTAAAGAAAATTTTTAGAGTTCAGAAAAACGTAATTCCTGCATACATTCTTTAGGTTATAGGTGGACAAACTGGGAGCTCTGAATGGACACCAATTCAACATTAAGTTATAGCATCTGTACCACAAAGACATTGTCCTAGTAACACATATAAGTGACATTCTCATCTTATGTCTACGTTATAGTACCATATATCAATATGACATCTATGTTTATTAAATCCTTAATGTGAGTTTACTTTAATAGTCAAGGTGTTTCTTTTAGGATGGAAAGGGCAAGAGACTTAATCACATGGTTTGCTGCTGTCCCCTCCAAGTCCACTTTCTTTTGGAACCTATTTTGCTCCATTTTTACCTGTACTGGACACCTAGAAACTCTTCTTTCACAGAAGAGCAATTGTAGGATGAGGACCTTCTTTTGGTTTGCGAACCTGCTGCCGTTGCAATTGGCATTGAAACCAGAGAACATCTGAAGAGAAATCAAATCAGAGAACAGTACAGGAATTACAAATCCTGCTCTCCTGGAGGTGAGTAATGTTTTAATTTTACTCTTGTCTTGTTTCTCTCTTCTCATAAGTGCATGAAAGATCTACACACTTTAAGCATCACACGGTCTTTATTTTTGCATATAGACAATTTGAAATAAACTTTTATTATTAACTTAACAATATGCCCTAAGCTAGATGAGAAAGGATGCAGTGCCGTTGAGCAGTCTGTCCTAACTTACGTCTCTTTCATCCAAAAGCTTTATTGACCTGTGCAAAAGTTAGCATATGCTTAACTGTACCAGATTAATAAACTAATTAATATTTTTGTAATTCAGGTACATGTATGAACACAAGAAAAACAAAGTAGTGGAATTCTAAGTTAAAAAATTAGGTGTTCTATGGCCAGGGATTTCCAAAAGATTAAGTCATTCAACCTAATGCTTGTTTATCAACGCGGAAGAGTTACCTCTTGTGGCATAGCTTGAACCACTTGATAAGGGTTTCTGTTCCACAGAGAAAATGTTACATGCAGTTGTCCTGCTTGAGCTAACTTTGAGGCTAACTTCATTTCCTGAATTTCTAAAGTAAGAGTAGTCCATCCATCCTAGGACACTGTAAGAGCTTAAAGAAATTTTAATCGGTTAATAAGCCATAAATTCTTAAACCATCTTAAAAGAGTTAAGTGCTATAATCCCAACTGCTTGATTCTTTTATCCAGTCAAAACAATCAATGAGGTCAAAACTGTAAGCCTCAAGTTCAGTATAATTTTCCTTTGTATCACTGGGCCAAAGGGAGTCTGCAACCATGCTGAACCAAATCTTCAGTGGTCAGGGAGCTCAGCTGCTCTGAATTAATATCTCTCTGCCATTTGGATGAATTTGAACAGAGAGCTCAGTCCTAAGTACTGGTTACCTGAAATGCTACCAGAATCCTGCCCCAAAGCCTCCTGTGACACTCACTAGATACATTTACCTAGGGTCAAGCAAAAACCTGCAATCCAGCACCGAGCTGCCTGCGAGTCTCTTGCTTCCCAAGCTGGTGCCTAACTAGTGACGAGTCCCTGTGACCCAGGAAGTCTATACGAAGGATAAAAAAAAAGATGTATTGGTTGTATGGTTGAAATCTATTTATAAATGAAATTGAATTATCTTGTTGGGAAAGCACAAGAAATTGTAGCACCGCCTAAGAAAAGTGTAGCAAGCAGTTAGTGATTGTTTTCAAAATGACTGCTCCAGAATCTTAGTGAGCTGCATACCAAAAGGCTAAGATAAAGTTCCTGTGCCTTACGTAGTGGAGAGTTGTAACCACCATGTAAACCCTGCATTTATATTCAAATTATCTGTGTCCATCTCCATCCACCAGTATGTTATTGTTAAGATACACTTCAAATTTTTTAGGTGTAGCTTAATTATTATATTTTTTTAATGGTTGGCTGATTATTTTTTTCTTTCTGATGGTAATTGATAACAGTAAAAATAATTTCCCAACCCTTCCTTGTTAAATATTATCAGGCCAAAAACTCAGCTTAACATCATTTAACAGGGCAGTCACTGTAAACAGAAACCTCTGTACAGTCAATAAGCCAAAGGGAATGTGAAGATTAAGGCAATGTTCCAGGAAAATTTATAGAATTAAGTTAGGCAGATTAATTTAAAGTATTATGTCACAGTGTTTAGCTGAGAAAATACACATATTTACTAGAAAGCAGTAACTTTCTTGCAATTTTAATAATTATATCAGGAGGGAGTGAGCTTTTAAAGCCACCTAATAAATTTGGGCATACTGAGCCTATACACTGCTGCTTTTAAGTCTTACAGATAGCAAAAGATCCCCCCCCACATACATCACCATTTCATTAGGGGCAAAGTTGTGCTTATATGCTTTCTGACTTCTCACAGAAAACTAGTTTATGACAAATAAGAGATCCTTATGAATAGGTAGTAAATTTTGGCCACTACTCATGGGTTGGTATCCTACTGGCTCCTTGATATAGAAGCGCTTTATATACACCAATGCCCTAAATTTGTAGGATAATCTCTCAGGAGAACTATGGCTATATTGCCAGTGGAAAAGTTAAACGGCATTTTTGCAGCTTTGAAATAAATCAGAGAACATTACTGAAGAGCAGTTATGCTTCTTAGGAACCACTAAACCAGGTTTGAGGGTTTTGGTTGGGGTTTTTTTTTGTTTGTTTGCTATGGAATGACCTTCAGCAGCAGCAGCTCATAGCTAGATGTTGTAAAGCCTGGTTCAGATCTTTGGTGTGACATAACGCAGGGAAACAAACAGATGATGGATGAAAAAACAAGCAGGTACCACAGTTTCTGTGGCACTGAAAGAACGTGGAGTAGAAATTTTTAAGGCCCTAGAATAAAAAAAAAAAAGATGAAAGAAAACCTTGTAATGTTAGCCCTGTTTAAGGCAATTCTCAGCTAGAGAGTTGTGAGGTACATGGACAAGTGAACAAAAGGCTGTCCAGAGAAAGGAGCCTGGTTCTGAAGCCATGTCGAAGGCTTGCATGGAGGGAGGAAGACAAGGAGGCCAGGAACTAAACTTTTAACATCCTGGATGAGACATTATTGTACTGTGCGTGTTTTAGCCTTACTGAAGTGGCTCCACACAGCCTCAGAGGTTTCTGGTGTTACCAACTATAAGTACTCAAAAGTGCCAGTCAGTCTTCAAAATATGACTTAAACATAATTAGATTTGTAAAAATAAATATGCCTTTTTGATTACTATCTACATGTTCAGAAACAAGTCAAAATTTGGTTCAACTTTTTTCTCAATAACTGTAAAAACTAGAAATCATAATTAAAAATGTAGTGTTTAAACAGATGACATTTCTGTTTTCTATCACGTAAGTTTAAGGGCTGGGACAAATATGCAACTTCCATGCCTATGAGCTAATCTGCCTAGCTTCTTCCTGTATCAAGTCAGTTTTACTGAAACAAACTAATTATGCCCTTCATTTAATGTTTGCTGTTGCCTGAGTATAGCTGAGCTTAATAGTGCAGTTGCCATATATCTAACAAATCACCGCTGCTTGAACAAGACCAGTCTCAGCCTACCTGAGGTAAGAGAAGAATCATTATTACTCTTTATTATGCTTATAATTCATAACTATAATATTGCTTCTTTTCATCTAGCCACTTAGAATTCCTAAAAAAGCTATTGAAACCTAAGAAAACATTGCATGTTGTAAAATACCTAATTATTACAAGTCTCCTGGATTTTGAAAAAAAAGTTTAGATATTTAAAAATTGCAAAGCAATTGCTATCTTAAACAGGATGAATACATTTGAAAAAAAGGATATTTGCATAAAGGCTAATTCTGTCTAAATAGCTTGTAAAGGTGCTTATTTTAACTATCTGTAGATACTTTTGAAGGACCATTTATGCTTTTTAGGCATGAGAATAGACTATTTTTTCCATCTTTTATTATTGCTATAATCAAATTAAATTGTTTCCAAAACTGAAGTTATTGAAGTTACATGTGTTATATATGTAAAAGTCACATACATGTACACGCACAGACATATATATATACACTTTTTTTCAAGATTCTCTTGGCTGACATGAGGTAAAGGATGGAGGATGGACTGGCAAAATGATTGTCTATAGTGAGAAATTATCTGAGCCCTCATCTAGTCAGCCAACGTGCCTAAGCAAACCCAGGAAGGTTTCTGCTTAGCCTTATTCCAACCTGTTGGTTTGAGCATGGCTCAGATTCTTTTTAGCTAATTCTTTCTAGCCAATTTTAGCATGTTACGGTTTAGCTGCACACTTGCTTTTCCAAGGCTGGATTAAAATCCAGGCTACTCAGGGGTGGGGTTTTTTATTATTTTTATTTTGGTGCTCCTCATGGCATCAATTTTAGGTCACTTTTCTGCTTGCCTTTTCTAGGGCTATCAATCTTTTGACACTTAGCAATTGTAGCTATTACGGTGTTTATCCTACAGTTTTGGGAAAAAGATATTGGTGATGGACAGATCCTGGTAGACCAGAATCTTTCCCTTTCCTTCTACCTCATTGTACTAAGGTAATAGCATCTTGCAGATACAACAGATACTGTATTTGCATACCAAACACTGATGTGTTTGGATATTTGCAGTTAATAAAAAAGGTTGTGGCCTGGTATTTACTAAATCAGTGCTGAGGCCGAATTAGTTGTTTCACAGTAAGAGCTACTCAACAGGTGCCAAGGTTGAAACTAGTAAGAGTATGCGAATGCTATTTTGTTAAAATAAATTGGTAACTCTCTGCATTTAACAATTTCCAATTAAACATCAGAGAGTGGCAGTTGCTAGAAATCCACGATGCATTTGTTTTCTGTTTGCACTCAGTAGGTCTCATTTAGGTCATTATTGTTGCCTGTGTTCAGTAACAAGAGACAAATAAAGAGCTTCTTTCCTTCAAAAAAGTCACTAGTTGTGTTTCTACTTCTGATAGAAACAAAAATTTCTCTGAGTTCTTCATCTGTTCATTATTTTGACAGCTTTCATGCCACCTAACAGCTATTTATAAAAAAAGAAAAAAGGGGGGCAATGGGGATGTTCATGGCATGGTGACTTTTTCCAGCTATTTACTCGTTATCCAATGCCACAAGGAAAATAATTACTGAATAGTCTAGAGATCTAATGAATGTGAATGCATACTTACATTCTAATGAAGTCCATAGATCTTAGGCACACAGTTGAGTAGTTGGCGAGTGGGTCTAAGTAAAAGAAAATCCACAATAAAAAAAAAAAAGAAAGCAAGCTTAAAACTTATATTCACAATACACATTTTCAGAAGTAATCAACGGGAAGATGTATGTATTTTCCCAGGGATATTTTCTGAAATAGTTGTATTTAATTCTGAACGTATCTGCTTGTGACATATCAGAGAACCACCGACATGCTGCCTTCTCTACCTCATTCTATGAATGTGTGGAAAGGGAGCAATCTGTTGACAGACAAACGTGTATAATGAGGTTTGCAATGCTTTTCTAGCAGCAGGCGTGCTTTATAGCTTCTGTAACATCACAACAATGCTAGCCTATTGTATCTTTTTCTAGCAGACTTATGTTAAAGAAACAAACTTCCATTTGTGCAATTTGCACAAGCAAAGGGCAAATGAAGCTAGTTCTAAAGTCTTGTGATGGTGTTAAAAATAAATAAGCAGTATTGCCCCTATTCCGAGAACGCCATAGCAAATAAATTGTAGCGGTACAGTGCGGTACACTGCTGTGTCCAACGGGATGCAACCCTGTTTGCTTTCTGTCACCAGCCAGCCAAGGGAGCTGCCTTTAGGCAGTCAACGTGCAGATAAATACGGTTGAAAAAAAAAAAAAACTGAAAAGGAATTATCTTTATTTATACGTAGTGCTGTTTGGACTCTAACCCACTTCTCTGCCTGAACCTGTTCTTGGTCTGCCCCACCTTTCCTTCCTTCTGTGGCTTGCAGCTGAGGGGCAAGGTAGACCATAGCCCGATATGACCCTCAGAAAGCTGGTTTGCTGCTGCATCAGGTAATCAGGTCTGCAACTGCATCAGAACCAGTTCAGACCATGAATAACACGGCCTTTGTTTCTCTTCAGCAATGCCTTCCTCACAACTCCAGCTTCCCACTGTGCTGCTGCTGTGCCTCACAGGTCCACCAAAGGTCAGGGCTCCTCAGTACCTGCCTGGCTCCTGCTTGCCCTCCTTAGAGGACAAGTTGCCTGAAGCCACCAGCATATGCCTTTTTATGCTATCTGTTTGGGGATGTTGGTGGAGGCTGACCTAGAAGGACCAGAGTTGCCCTTCTTTGGTGAGGGTTTACATTTCTGGGCCATGATCATGATGAGTGTGTGCCCCATCAGTGATGCAGTGTGGGCTCTCCAGCAGCACCTGGAAGACCAGCCTTGTGGGCATGGACACAAGCATCCATGTTGCTGGCAGAGAAAGAGAAGGGTAGGATCTCAGAAATATCCTATAAATCGAAGTGGCCATTAAGAATCTGTGTTAATTAAAGATTAGCTATGCTGTAAATCCCTGATAGGTATCTGTTGTACGTTATTTATTCATTCTGTTCTGCAAGTGCTGTGAATAGCATGACCAACCAGATAATTCATATAACGGTGCTTTGTAAATACAGCCAGAGGACAATGTCATTCCTGGAGCTAGAATATTTCAGGAATGATGTCAGTCAGTTCTATTTATACTACCCAGCAAACTATTTTCTCAAAGTATGGCAACAGGCAATGAGACACATCAACACACACAAGCCTGTGAGACAGATAGATCTTCTCATTAGGTCCCCAAACCTTAAATCGGTGAAACAGGTTTAGATTGTCTTGCTTAAGTTGCATCTTTAACTTGTTTTTCAATATCATTAACATTTGGAAACAATTACACAAACCATATTCCAGATGATTATGGAACAGAGTGGCCAATCTTAGTTCCCTGAATAAGACTAATTTAACATCAGTATTGAAGGAGTTGGGGTCAGGGAAAACTGCATCTGTAAAGGCATGTACGAGGACTTCAGGTGTATCACATCATACTGATTTTAACCTGAAGAAGAATTTTATATCAGGAAAATCTACAACCCAATAATAAAACCCTACTAGCATCTGTTTAGCTAAATAACATTTTAACTTTTAGAAGTCCAGGAGCATTCAGCTGACTTTACATAGATGTAGACATGCTGGAGGGAAGGGATACCATCCAAAGGGACATTGACAGGCTTGAGAGGTGGGCCTGTGCCAACCCCATGAAGTTCAACAAGGCCAAGTGCAAGGTCCTGCACATGGGTCAGGGCAATCCCTTGCACAAATGCAGTCTGGGGAGAAAATGGATCGAGAGCAGTCCTGAGGAGAAGGACTTGGGGGTATTGGTTGATGAGAAGCTCCACATAAGCTGGCAATGTGTGCTCGCAGCCCAGAAAGTCAACCGCATCCTGGGCTGCATCAGAAGAAGCGTGGCCAGTGGGTCGAGAGAGGTGATTCTGCCCCTCTGCTCTCATGAGACCCCTCTTGGAATACTGTGTCCAGTTCTGGAGCCCCTCAACATAAGAAAGTCATGGACCTGTTGGAGCAGGTCCAGAGTAGCGCCATGAAGATGATCAGAGGGCTGGAGCACCTCTGCTATGAGGACAGGCTGAGAGAGTTGGGGTGGTTCAGCCTGGAGAAGAGAATGCTCCAGGGAGACCCTCTAGCAGCCTTCCAGTACTTAAAGGGGGCCACCAGGAAAGATGGGGAGGGATTCTTTATCAGGGAGCGTAGCAACAGGACAAGGGGTAATGGTTTTAAACTGGAAGAGGGGAGATTTGGATTAGATATTAGGAAGAAACTCTTTATGCTAAGGGTCATGGGACACTGGAACAGGTTGCCCAGAGAAGCTGTGGATGCCCCATTCCTGGAAGTGTTGAAGGCCAGGTTGGATGGGGCTTTGAGCAACCTGGTCTAGTGGAATGTGTCCCTGCCCATGGTAGGGGGATTGAAACTAGGTAATCTTTAAGGTCCCTTCCAACTCTAATCATTCTACGATTCTATATGAGCATGCCCTTGCATTCTTCTTCATCAGTTTCTAGTATGAATATGGAGCTGGAGGCAAATGGGAGCGTCACCTCCAGTCGGGCCTGCAATAAAATTAAAAAAACAAACCAAAACAAACCTTTCAAAAGTGAGGTTGTCGTGAATGTGGCAAGTCATCAGACCTTTATAGTCTTTTCAACTGCAGCGGAGGTGTAGAAAACAGTCCATTTAAGACAATATCCCAAACAAAGACTTTGTGGTGACGTGAGGGTTAATTACAAACAACAGAGGCTCATTATACATTCCAGAATGTTGTCCTCTCACACAAAAGGCGCTCTCACTTGTTAAATGTCTAGCCTAGACTATCAGAAATTGCATTACACTTGCTGCCCCTCCCCTTATTCCCGGACTTTCTTACCCTGGCCTTTCTCCCCCCCCCTCCCCCCTCCGGCTTTCCTCCCATCTCTTTTGAAAGATAGTAATTAAAAACTAAAGCCTCTCAGTTTCTGCAGCACTGCAGGGGAACTCCTCCCTGTAATAAGCTCCAATTACTGGCTGCGACTGCAGCTGATGAAGGATTATCCTCTCACTCAGCTACGGCAAGCTCTAGAGTATAATCTTCAATTAGTTCAATTCATGTAGCACACTGGCAGGCAGGCCACTACGTTTCCCACGACTTACACAAACAGCCTTTCTTTGACACCCCCCAACTCTGCACAGATGGTCCCAGGACTGTCTGTTGCAAAGTTCAGTGCATCTGGCCCCTAAACCCACCTAATGCAGGCAGCAAAACAAAGACAGGGACTCAAGTGCTCTACAGTACCTATTTGTTTCAGTAACAGCAGGCTTTTTTTTCTTTCTTTTTTTTTTTTTTAATAAAAGAAAGAGAAATTATTCAAGGAGTCAGAAAACAGGTGGATAAACAAAAAACAACCAACAAATCTTCTGGACTGATGCTATAAATCACTTCGAGTCATTTGAACTATGTGCAAATTTCTTAAAAAACAATTTCATACTAGTTTAAGTTATATGGCTGCAACAGGCAAAAGCTAAGGAAGGCAAAATTAAAACTACGAGTCTATTTTTAGCTCTTTCCCTTTGTACTTAGGTATTGCAGATAGCCTCAAGAAATAGTTGATTTTTTATTATTTTTTTTTCAGCACATCTGTTCAGTACTTGGAACAAAGGCTGTTGTGAACCCAGATTTACTCTGGGCTCTGACTTCTTGCTTCTGCATCCTGATATTTTATATGGTCTATGTATCAACTTTTTTTAATTGCTGACTCTAAAAAGAAACACAGCGTTGCTTATTAAAAAAAATATTTAACAGCAGGCAAAGTTTAATTAGTTGTTGGTCTGCCTCTATCAATGCTTTTGATACTGGAAGATTTTTGCAGTATGACCGCTTAAAAAAAATTATTAAGTAGACTTAAATAGATTGGTTCCACTGACATCATCATCTCGTACACTGGATAATTCTGTTGCCACTGCCTTTTCTTGAGAGGAGCTCCCAGGACAGTAAGGAAAGCTGTACCTAAAGGCAGGCTGTCCCTAACACCTGCTCTTATGGCCTAGTATTGACGTCTGTCAGACACAATTTCCACTGCTGCCTCCATGTGGCTGCCTAAGCAGAAAGCGAAAGGGTTTTGGTTGGTTTTTTCCCCAAAATGGGGGCTTGTCTTCACCCGTAAAGAGGTTGTGTAGCCTTGCAGGCTGAATTACAGCAGATAGTTAACCATACTGTGAAAAAAACAGTACCGCAATGGTAACTGCATAGGTACTGCTTTCCCATATAGACTGGATGCAGGAGCCTCCGTTTCCAAGCCTATGGGTCAAAGAAATTTGTCAATATCAAGACAGTCTTTCAAAAAAATCCACTCTACTGTAGTAACAAACGTCAAGGGTGTGTTTTCAAAATGATTCCTTCTCTCGGGGCCCCTATTTCCAGGATCCTAAGGAGCAGCATCTCACTCCATGCCTTATCCCCACTGTGCAGAGAAGTGGGATGTCCTCGCATAGGGACCCTACTCAGCACACCCGAGTGCCACAGACCACAGGAGGACACCGCATAAGCTGACTGCATCCGTCCGAGTATCTGAACTTCTACAACAACTACAGGGCAGTTCCATAGAAAAGAACTGAACTTATGAGCACTTGACTTTTTTTTTTTTTTTAACTAGAGCACAGTAACTTCTTTTCCAACATAGCAGATTTTATGCTTCTATGTACTTAAGGTACATGGGCTCTTAAACATCCTCAGACTTCAAAAAGTACTTGTATGTCTGAAAGTGTACATGGTTGGGGTTTTTTTTCCATCTACGTTAATGGGGATTTAATAAAAGACATTAATTTGTAAAGTTTGCCTCAGTCATGTACTTATACTATCATTTATATTATCTGGAGGACACCACTATATACACTTCAATCCTAAGGAAAACAACTCCAAACCCAAACCAGACAGACAAAACCTCCACATTTGTTTTAGCTGGGCTGTTAATTTCAGACAGTCCAGGAAGAAAGCCAAAAGTAAAGTAGGTAGGGCCTGGTTTGCAAAACACCAACTTTCAAGTAAACGCTTTCTAGCTGTTCCTCACTCTTCCACTGCTCTAACTCGTGAAATTATACAGTGATGTGGGTGTTTTCATAGAGAATAGAAAAAATAAAAATCAGCCATTGCCCTAAGGAACATTTCGTTTATAAAGGTGTTTTTCAGGATAGAAGTTGTATTCAGAGTTTTAGACTTCAAGTACCTTAGGTTAGTACTGTGTAAACACATGCACAACTTCAGAGTTGCAGAGACAGAGGCAGAACGCTAATAAAGACAATCTGCAGGAGAGTATCCTTCCTATTTCCTATACACCCAGGAGCAGGAAGAATCGAAGTTGCAGATTTCTAATATTTGGCAGGGATCGAGGCATCCTGCCATTAAGAAAACAAGCAAATGTAGAAGAAAAATATCGCATAAAGTTAACTTTCCTTTATGCTGGGATCTCACTGAAAAAAAAAAAAAGACAGTGAACAATGGACTACCCTCACTCATCACATGGACAGTTTTCACGCATGTTTATATCCTCCATCTGGATGTTGAAATGGGCACTTAGTTTTATTAAAGTCACAAGACTGTCTTCGGTAATGCTATGAACACCCAACTGTAGGATTTGATTGTATTAAAGTGTCATGTTTAAAACGTTATTTATCATGGGCCCCAATTTAAAAGCGAGAAAGATTTCTTTATTTTATAACTCAGTTGACTGACAGTGAACTGAGCCCAATGTCCCACCAAGGTTACAAACCTCCTGTCAAAGCAGCTGAATTCCTGCAGTGACAACCTGAGCAGTTTAACTTTAAAGGACTTTAAAGGTAAAATTGCCTGATGAAGCAAAGGTGCATATGGGGAGAAAAGCACTTTGCGTCTGACCTTTCTTGACTTTGGTTGTCCTCTTTTGCCTTCTCCTTCCCTAATTTCTCTCACATTGAACAACTTACTTGGCTCACTATGCTGCCGAGTAACGTACAGCACAAAATGGGCTCATGCTCCCCTTCATCTACTGGGCATTTTAGACAGAGAACCATGGAGACAGTTAAAAATAAGAGAAAAGTTTCCCCCCCAGAATGCTGCGATCTCTGAACTTTGAGCAAATAGAAAACAAACTAAACAAAATTAGTGGGAAAAGTCAAGTGAGCTGATCCTTGTCCGCTATAGCCAGGGGCAAGGCAGGTCATGACCATCCTGCAATGCAAGTATTGTTTCTACTGCATAATGAAAGGGATCACCGGTATTATACCTCCATTCTCCACTCAGGTGGGAAGAAAAAGTAAATAAGGAAGGGGAAAATTATCAGGACCATAAGGATTTTAAAAATTGTAAAGCACTGAACAGATAAACAGACCCTCTACAGTACACACAAACCACTGAGTTTGTATTATGGAACCATGGACTAGCTCAAGTTGGAAGGGACTCATAAGGATCATCAAGTCCAACACTGAGAACACAACCTCAGGCCTGAAAGAAGTTTTCAAAATGGGATAGATGGTATTTGTAAAAGACAGAAATCAGTATATTTATATGAAAAGAACATGACACCAGTAGTTGCTGGGGATCCATTTTTTAATTGACGTTTTTCTTTGCTTAGCTTGAATACAAGAAAGCAGTGCAAATGTAAGCAATTTTGGTATTGCCTTAACTGAGGTATTGCATCTTGGATTAATTTTACTGAGTGATCTACCTCCTACCATGGAACCCTGCCATTAAGTGGTTATTCTGGAATGACACTCTAACCTAGTTTAAATTTCCAGTTTGGGCTCTTCACCCTATCAAGTGCCATTTTCAACTGGCAGTAAGACAGCTGTTACAGGAAGCCAAGAGAAAAATCACTTCACCTGATAAACCAACCCATTTATATAAAAATACATATATTTACATGTGTGCATATATATATACACACCTGCAACCATGCTAAGAGCAAGCTCTGTCCATAGCCTATGGCTACCACCTGTGCACTAAAACATGCAGCAAAAGTAATAAACAGGAGGAATCAGAGGTCTGTGCACCATTGCTGGGCTACAACCTCATTGGGATCACAAAAGATGCGGTGAGGTAGCTCAAACAACAGGAGTACAGCAATGAGTAGACACAGGCTTTTTAGGAGGCCCGGGAAGATGAGGAGTGGGGAGAGTTGCTCCGTATGAGAGAAAGCAGCAGGAATGCCTGGAGCTCTGCCTGGGACAGACAATGAGCCAGCTGAGAGCTTAGGGGTCAAGATTATAGGGCAGATGGATATAGAAGATGTGGTGGTGGGTATCTACTATGGTCTACCTGGTCAAGAAGCAGCCATTTACAGACTACTGGAAGAAGGAACCTAACGTTCACACGCCTGATCCTTGCTAACAAGGAAGATCAGGTCAGGAAAGAGAACTTTGGGGATAGTGAACAGTAAAGTGTTTGTTTGAAGCACAAACCAGCAACGAATAGCAAGTTTCAGAGATGCGGTCACCTGCTTAAAGTTAGGTGCATGCTTAAAAGCTTTCCTGGCTCAGGGCCATTACTGGCCAATAATATATACACTGGGGGGGAACAAAGCACATACCAAATAGGTTATAAGGCATCAGCAGAGCAAACTGTCTTGAACACTGCACGTACATTATTGTGCTCTGACTTGATGAAGCGTACATAATTGTAGTGTTTGCTTTAAACAATGTGCTATGTTTCATGTAAATACTGTAAATAGGAGGCAAGCTGGACAAAGAATTATGTCATACCTTTTAATTGAGAGCAGGAAGATTTATGTTTAAAATCTATTTTGATAACGCCAATCATGACCCTTTTTAAAATAACCGAGTCCCTGAAGGACAGCTTTCTCTTTAGCCCTCTAGGAAATATAAAGCATGATGTGTTATTGCCAAAAAAAATTTGTAAGACATTAACAAATGTCTTTGCAACCAACGTTAACTGCACAATAACAGGGGCTTTGTTCATCAGGATGCACATGTAATTTATTCCATGTAAAAATCGTTATCACAAATATCAAACATTCTGTGGATAATAAATGACAGGGCAGTAATAAAACAAAAAGAGCCTTGTTTCAGGACACAAAAGCAAGTTGACCCTTTTGATTTATTTGTTTTTCTAAAGGAAGGAAATGCTCATTTAGCAGATTAAAAATGAAACAAGGAAGTTAAACAACAAAAATCTTTATGAAGATGGTACTTGTTAGAATTGTATGGAAAGATAACAAGTGATTATAACAGAAAATGTGAACAGTCCAGTAAGGCATAAGTGTGATCAAAGCTGTGAAAAAAAGCAATTAATCTTTTATGACACTTGACTGATGTTATGTTGAATGTGCATGTGGATTTAAGGCATTTAAGCTGTGTTCATGAACGATTCTGTTTAGGGAGCACCTCGTGGTATAGTTTTGTTTCATCTTGCCATATAAAGCGAGATGGAAAATATTTCAAGAAATACAGCGTATCACTGGATTAGATTTATTTTGCTACACTTAATCTTTGAGTATGTGCATTTTATATTCCTACAGGAGTGACACCTTGAAGTTAGTGAATAGTTAAAAGATTTATGGCAATACAGGGTGGATAAGTAGCTCCAGAGCTCATGCAATTTCCTTTTGGAGAAACTTCTTTATGTAAATAAAACTTCTTTATGTAAATAATAAATAAATATGCAAGCATTTCAGGCTAACCGGAAGATTTCTTTCCAGGCTACAGGGCAAAAATGTAAGGATTGAATCTAGAAGGCTTTTTAAAGTCTGATATACTATAATTCAGTACAATGGTTTAATTCAGCTTAGCATCATATTCAATTGCATTAGACATTGAGATGTCATGTAAGAACTGTAAGGTGGTAAAGGGAACAGTCATTACAAGGACTTAAGGACAAATTGTTACCACATTTTTGATGCAAGATCCTAACAGCAAAAGTCTAAATTTTGCATTAATTTCCATGAGATCGGGGTTTCATACCTATCGTCTGTACTCTCAAATGCTTGAGAGTTGGGGTTTTTTAAAGTTACTATGCAAGGTGTCTGACAGGAAATATAGACAAATAGTAGCAAATAAGAGCAAGACGTGACTTTTTCAGTGTTTCTTTGTAGTGTGCAAATATAAGGCAGCGCTTCAAAGGTAGACATTTCCAGGGAAAGTTTGGACAAAATGTCCTATTCTCTAACTTTGCAAAGGTCAAACTCTACTCTCTGAGACCCTTTACACTGAACACAGGAGAGAAACACCGTCACCCTGACTAACCATTGGTATGCCATTAAAGAGGTAAGGTTTGAATACAAGATTCCTGAATACACTATCCTGGGGAGCTAGCGCTTTGAAACCCAAGAAGGTGAAAAGAGATACTCCAAAATAATCCACCAAACCATCAGCCAATAAAATCCGGTGGCCCCTATTCTTGTTTGCTTGTTGTTTCTGAGGGAGTAAACAAGTAATGGAAAAATAATGGTTCCTTCGTGGAAAGCAAATTGGAAAAAACTAGGAGAAGGCTGCCTTCTGCCCTCATTCCTCCTGTGCACTTGAGAGTGGTGGAAAAGGGCAAACTAGAAAGAGATAAACAGCTCAGGCTTGTTTGTCCTGATGCCATGCCAAAAGGAGACAGTGAAACAGAGCAGTATGGAAGTTGGAAACAGTCTAGTTTGGAGTAAGGGCTTAAGGACAATTAACTGTGAAATGGTAAAATGAACACGTTTAGTACATACAATTTAAACACATGCTGACAAACCTAAATCAAAACCTTCGTGATTCCAGTTAGAGGCCACAGCTGAAGTCTCAGATCTTAAGCACAGTGACTAGAGCACGCTAAACACGAAAGAAGAAAAGTAGGAAAAACTAGCCACGAGGAACCACTGATGCAGAAGAATTTCTATTCCATGCAGCCTCCTACAGACACCGAAAATACCCCATCATAGCCTTGGAAGCGGGGAGTTGTAGATACAAACGTAGACTTGACAGTTTGGAAGGAAACCGCTGAATTAGCCTTAGAGAAAGCTGTCAGGCTCTCCCAGTTGGTGAAGCCTAAAACACTACGAGGCCTGTTCTGCTGTCATTTATGCCACATGCAGCTTGGCTTTGGGTGTCACGTACGGCATGAGTCACCACATCACTCCCTGTTTATGCAGAAATGAGCAAATCTCATGCTATTTCTTAGTGAGGCAGGGAGGAAGTTGCCTCCCAGAGGGGCTTTTTTCCCCAAATGAACTAATTACAACCATTCCTGCTTTGAAAAAGCTTACATTCTCCCACTCTGTGCAAAACACATACTACACTTAACTCAGCGTACAACTGAGCGTGCTGCAGAGAGGGACAAACTCTAAGATGATCGTTTTGGTGATACAGAATCACAGAATGACTTAGGCTGGAAGAGACCTTTGAGATCAGCGAGTCCAACCATAAACTTAACACTGCCAAAACCACCACTAAGCCATGTCCCTCAGCACCACGTCCACCCATCTTTTAAATATCTCCAGGGACCGCGATTCCACCACCTCCCTGGGCAGCCTGTTCCAATGCTCGATAACCCTTTCAGTAAAGAAGCTTTTCCTAATATCCAACCTAAATCTCCCTTGCCGTAACTTGAGTGAGGCCATTTCCTCTTGTCCTATCGCTTGTTACTTGGGAGAAGAGATTGATCCCCACCTGGCTACAGCCTCCTCTCAGGTAGTTGTAGAGAGCGATAAGGTCTCCCCTCAGCCTCCTTTTCTCCATGCTAAACCACCCCAGTTCCCTCAGCTGCTCCTTATAAAACTTGTTCTCCAGACCCCTCACCAGCTTCGTTGCCCTTCTTTGGACATGCTCCAGCACCTCAATGTCTCTCCTATGCTGCGGTGCCCAAAACTGACCGCAGTACTGGAGGTGGGGCCTCACCAGTGCTGAGCACAGTGGGACAATCACTTCCCTGCTCCTGCTGGACACACTATTCTTGATACAGGCCAAGATGCCACTGGCCTTCTTGGCCACCTGGGCACACTGCTGGCTCATGCTCGGCCAACTGTCCACCAGTATCGATTCACACAGCTGGCTGCCATAACTTGGGTGAATATAACTTTTCTGCACTTCACCCTTGCAGGGTAGAGAGTTGGGTATCGCTGCATTTGCTGTCCCCTGCCCTGGCTAGTCTAGATGGGTAGCTGCCCAGTGTACTTCTTTCTCATTCTGTGCTCTCAATCATTCATCCCCTTATGTTCCCCCCCCTCAAACTTTCCTCTCTTCAGTTTCCTACACTCCACATTTTCCTTTTGTGCCTTGTCACGTTCTTTAGCCTGCTGCTGCTTCTTCTTCTTCACATCCTCCAGCATGTTACATGAGTACACATCCCTCCCCTCCAACTGCATTTCCAGATTTCTTATAACATCCTGGCTAACTTCTCCAAACACTACTTCTCCTTACTGCTCCTGCCAGTATCCTAATAACTCCATGTCCCCACCACCCTGCCTGGCCCCCCTGTCACAAGTAGCATGCTACCTCATTTCTCAGCAGCAGGTCACCTGCATCCTGTTAGAAACAACATAGTCTTGCCAATCCTAGACATTAAGCGATGCTCATCGTAGCTTGAACTACAGAGCTTTTCCAAAGACAAACAAGAAGCCACTGTAGAATCATTTTATATTTTTTCCTGGGTTTTTCAAGCCTTTGTCTTGGATTTCTCAAACTTTACCCAAAACAAGTAAACATTAGAATGCTTTTATTTTTAATTAAAAACTTAATTTTTTCAGTATCATAATTGGCATTGCCAATAATAATATGAAAAATAACTGAAAATGTTACAACTCCCTAACCTTTCAGAAAGAGAAATTGCCTTTTTGTTCTGTTAGCGTAGCACCTGAGTCCTGCCAACAGTGTTAGTCCAGATGCTAACAGCCACCACACTCTCACTTGGCTTTGATTCCTTGCAGCATGCTTTAAATTGTGGTTAAGTTGTGCCTCGATGTTTAGGGGAACAATCCTGTGACTATGACTTCAGCTATTTTAGTGGTAACAAAGACTAGTGAACATTTTGGATTACGCCACCTCAAAAGACCAAAAGGAGCAAGTTAATGTCAGAGACTAATTAGTGGCAAGAACTGGAGAGAATACCTTAGGTGGGAATGCATAGTATTTTTGGTCATCTTTATTGCTACACTACTAAAATAATTATTCTGGCACAAATCATATGCAACCAAAAGTTATCCTACTGGGACGTAGACAAGTAATTCCTCCAAACTTAATTTACACAGCTTCCACATCCATTGCAAAGCAAACATAAGACCTTAAGCTACCATGTTTGAAACACAAGCTAGTAAGAGTTTAGCTGTACCTCTTCACATTGATTTCTTTACAATTTTTTATTTCAGGTAATTTGATACTTTTGGGACTTGTAGCAGTCCCATTGGAAGATACTCACAGCAAGGATCAACTGTATTATGTTTCACTGTCAAGTACCGGCAACAAGCTGAGAAATATGTAATTACATTTACTATGCGATAATCCCTTTAGATGCTGTATCTATGGTGACTTCCTTTTTAATAAAGTTGTGTCAAGGGAGGAAACCTATTATGTGAATGAGGAGCCTATGGGAAAATGATGAAACGCACTGTCCCAACTTCTGCCCTCCTGTCCTTGTTACGCAGCTCTTGAAGGAATAATCACACCTGAGGCTGAAGGGATTGCGATGTGGGTATCGGCCATGGGGCACTGCAAACCTAGGTCCTGGTTCAGTTCCCTTGAAGGTCAACAGTAAAACTTGTGTCACTGAGAGCAGATCCAGGCCCCTTAAGCTCACAGAAGACAGAAATGGAAGTACAAAGAGGTTGGATAGCACTGTTGGCTACTCATGCGTTGGGCTTGAAAGAAGTAAGAAGGGGCAACATTAAAAATGAACCCGCTGAAGTTTATGCTGGAATAGATCGGTAAAAAAAAATTTTGCTGAGGTGGTGGGATGGATCTGCTACTGCCAAAAGCAAGCACAGACAGAAACACAGAGCTGAATATAGGCAGGAGTACATATTACTGTTATTATAGAATTAGGTTCTACTGAGCTTTGGGTCATCCAGGCCCTGGTTGCAATAGATAAAACTAGGAAGAAAATCCAGTACTGCAGGTAGGATTCAGTTATTCCAGCACATGAATAACAGATGTATTTGGCAAGGAACCATTGAAACTTCAGAGCTGACTTTGGTAAATTGTGTAAGTGTGATAGATAATTGCGGAAAGACAAATTTAATGTTAATGACACTTTGTCACACAGCTGCACATTTAGAAGGGGGGGGAAATCAAAGTACACTGAGTAGTGTTTGGTGGCATCGGAGAAAGGAGGTGAAATACAGAGTGCTATATCATATATAAAGAATGTAGGGACAAGTATTTTGGATTCAAACTGGGGCGTTTTAAGCTAGAAATGCAGAGAACAGAGTCATCTGGTTATTTTAATTGACCACGAGTTGACTATGAATTGCTGATATGATGCAACTATGGAAAGACATATTGGGATTCATTAATGTTTCCCTGAAAAAGAATTATGAAATTTATTACAAGAGCACTCATGAGACTTCACGCAGAATATGTGTGCTGTTCTGGTCATATGAAGATGAAAAACAGAAAAACATGTTAGCAGAGGAATAGAAAGTAGATTGGAAAACAGCTTGACTTGCTTAGCCTAGGATTAAATAAGACTCAATGGGGTGTCTACAAGGCTACAATTGCTCAAGATCAATAATAGGGAAGGAGGATCATTTAAATGAAAAACAATGTCAGCCCAGTACAGCGTGATATAAAATATGAGTAAAACTAGGCTCAAAATTGGAAAAAGAAAGAAAGATTCCAGATCAGCCATCTTCTTGAGACATGAAGAGCAAAATACCTCTCTACTTTTAAGGTGGTAAAGTGCGTTTACAATAGACTGGCCGTAGGCTTAGAGAGCTTTGCTGGTCACACGCTCCTAAAAGGAGTAAAGATCCAAGTTAATGAGTAATAAAAAAATTGCACATAAAACAGAATTTTAAGGAAGCTGCATAATGGAACTAAGGCAATGTAATACACTTGCTCTTGGCACTTCTCAATTTTGAGCCCCCTAACCATAAAACTCTGAAGTTTGGTTACAAGTTTATGCATACTGTTGAATTTATATAGTTTTGATGAAAGACAGCAATAAGCTAACTAAAAACATACAAAAAGCACATGGGTATTTATCTGATGGACTGAACACGCAAGGTAAATTCAGGGAGCAAAACACATTTTTCACTGGAGTTAAGTAGTGTTGTTTTGCAATAAGGCTAAAATTCTTTATAGTTTTAGTTTCATAACACTTCCCAGCTGGAATTTCCATTTCAAGTTATTATAATACAAAGCTTTACAGTGGTATTTTAACTGTTCATTTTAGATGGTTTTCACACAGAGAAGTTTACTTGAATACCAGATATACTGTAAACATACTGAACATCTGGTAATTAAGTATAGTGCACAGTAATCTCCATAAAGCCTGTATCTGTGGTGAAATCTTTTTAATAAATAGTTGATAATGGAATGAAGCTATTAAAAGAATTACAGCACACTGGGTGAAGTCCAGAAATTATTAATTCCTTAGCATGAATAGAAGCTTTTAACTGTCCATTTTACCAAGAGTTTTTAAGACGGGACTGTTCCGAAATGGGTGTCAGCATAGAAATACTCCATTTGCAATAGAAAAAAAGACTCCAAAATTCTGCTAGATCATTTCCATAGTTATTCAACTACCCAGTGAACTCTGTACAGTTCTCAAACTGTTCATACACCACTTCATGACAGCATAAGACTAAGAGTCTTCTCTCATTTGTCTAGGACATCATTCACTTTACAAAATGGAAGGGAGGGTCACTTTATTTTACCCCCTTGCAAGGAATACTTCATGGTGAAGTAGTTCATGTACATCATTGGATATGTCCATTTTCGCTCTCGGCAGCAGCATAGAAATTTTCTCTGAGCGAGCAAGAACATGCGTGAACAAACGTGAGCACCTACCTCTCCTCTTTTAAGATTTCTTGAGAGGACTCTAAATGCAGTGGCATTGTATAGATATGGATTCATTTATTCTATTAACGAACTAGGGATCCCAATCTATGAGCTTAATTCACTGACACTTCACAATATCCCAAACAAGTCATTGTGCCTTAAGTTGCCCTTAAGTTGCATTACCCGATTGCCACCTACACTTTATTTCAAGAAATACCCATCAGAAGCAGTTAATAGAACACTTTTGTGCATCCCCTTCTACCAAAGTCTGCTTAAATACTAATAATAATCCCAACTTTTTTTTAAAATAGCACCTTTTTTCCATTTGCATTTATCAGTGATTCTTATTCTTAAATCAAGTAACCCAAAGCAGAGTTCATCATCCATCTTTAGCTACCGGCTCTGAAAGGTTGCATGTTTTCAGATTCATAGGGGCAGCCTGTTTATACTACTGAGTATTTTTCAACCTCAGCTTTTCCAATGACTATTTAAGGCCTTCTGTACTTTTTCCAGGAGTGCTGGCACATCATTTAAATCACTGGTATGACTCATTAGCTTATTCTGTATTTTAGCCAGTTAAGTTCCTCTACCTTACACTCCTCTATATTTTCCATTCATTTTTTTTTCTTCAACAAATCAATGTCAAGGCAGCTCATGAAACTGGTTGACAGTTGTCAAGCAAAATGTGAATTCATTCCAGCATCGAATGCCAGTGCCGTACACCCCAAGGTATCCACATCCACTGTCACAGAAGTGCTTCTGCGATATGTCACCTCCCTGCTTACATCGTGTGCTCAGTTGCAAATAGTTCCACTGCCATTTTGTTTCACAGAGCTCTGGACAGGAGACTGAATGCAACGCATGTGTTTCAAATACACTAAATAGTGACACTTTTTGATAAATTCAGCAAGTATTCACCGAATCCCATGTAAAACATAGTAGCCAAAATTTAGATATCTAAGTTAAAATATATTGATCTTAATTATCTTTGAACCTCCTTCATTCATTCCCTCCTTACCACCTCCAAAAGAAACCGCTCTTTCATGTGGTGATCCTCCCAGCTGTACAAACAAAGCAAATTTGCCACAAACGTTATGTGACAAGCAATTTATATAGGGGAGAAAGACCAAAAAGGAGGCATTTCATGAGGACTTCTAACCTCACGTTGATCTGACTGCTATTGTTATGGAGCCAACCTATGGCTCTCCAGTCAGTTCAGTATATCCTTGCCTATGCTTGAGCACGTGTGTCTGGCAAACCATCTTGGAAGCTCACAGAAGGTGGAGCAGGTGTTAAGCTCTTAAAATGAACAAGAATTTTAGTAGCTGCACGAGAATAGTGCAACATAAAGAGCCATTTCACCACCAGCTCCAGAGCCATAATGGACTTTTTGGCACAAAAGAAGTCATAGAGGTTCTGCTCAGAGTTGTTTTTACTACTTGGCATGCTCCCTTTTCTTTAACTTTTAGTGGCTTTTCTCCAACATTAAGCAAAAAAAAAGAGGACAAAGCTTGAAAGAAAAACTAAATAAATTTATTAGAATATAAATGTATTCAGGGAATAATCCCAAAATACTATGAATTGTTGGTGCCAACTTCTATCTTTGATTTTTAAAGTTTAGTCATTACTCTTCTGAACAGAAGAAATGTTATTTTTTTTCCTTTTTATTTTAGAATATTCTGATGAGGAAGTGTTATTATAGAAATCTGTATACTTTGGAGTTGAAAGGACTTGGATTCAGGAAGTTTATTACCAGAAAAATGGACACTCACTTAAAAAAAAAAATCTCTGTAGCCACTGACACCAAATTAAGTTTCAAGTGCCATTTAAAAAAAAACAGAATTCAGAGTGTTGTAAGAATTGCTGAGCATATCTGAAAAATACATGGGTCCAAGTCCTTGAAAAATCTGGGTTCTTGTCTATAAACACCCTTCCTGTTCCCTTGAGGATTGCTTATGTATGCTGCACTTGCAGTACTGGAAATCTAGTAGGCGACAAGGGAAAACATGGGGTTTTTATCCTTGTTTCCTATTAAAACACTTTCCAGAGACAGAATAATTAAGATCTTTCTGTCATTTCCACCAAACAATGCTCCTACTATCATACTGGAAAGGAAAGCAGGGCATTTTGCTTCATTTTGCTATTTGGGTCTTTGGTCCACAGTTTACATAGTTGATATGGCAATCGAATATATTTCTGTTTGGAATTTTGGGAACAGACTTATACAATAGCACAACACAGGATGAATTTTGATTTGTAAACTTACTAGTTCATACTTTATTGATTAGAAACCTACCTCCTGAAAACAAACAATGGAAAAAATAGGACTGCAGTAAGTCTTACATAAGGATATCATATGAATTACAATAGCTTCTGGCCAAACATTGAGAAGTGAAATTACATAGTGACATAGTCAATGAGCACCTTCACTAGCAACGCTCAAAAGATCCTAGAGAAAAAAAACCCAAGTCAAAAGCTCCTGTGAAGCCACCTTCTTTGAAGAGGAAAGATGGTTTTCCAATTTTGCTCTTGCCAGCAGAATCTGTCAGAAGAGAGAGATACAAGGATTTGTGCACACTCTGGGGGATAGTCAGATACCTGTACCTGCTCCAGTGGAAGGCTCAGTTGTGAACCACCAAGACACAAACACGGTGGAACTTGTGCTTCCTGAAACACAAGTAAATAGCTCAAGAAAAAGATACAATTTTGGCTTTCCGCACAAGTAATTTGTGCTGGTACATGAACACTGGTGACTAGGACAGACAATTCACAGGACTTTTCCAGGTGGTAACTATGCAATCAAAGCATGGTCCATCTATCTACCCACAGCCCTCAGACCAGGATCTGACAATAAAGTAATTCCGGCTTTAGGGCTCCTTTTGTCAGATAATTAAAAAAAAATGCCACAGCCTGCATGATGTAATGCATTCTCTGCTATGCACGCTTTGTCCGTTCAAATTTGGTCCCAAAATGTTCCCAATATCAACTCAATATTAGTCGTCAGATCTGTTACCTGTTCATGATACTCAACATTATGCTGCGTCAGGTACCTCCTGTCCTCCTCCACCTAGCACGTAGCTGGCTCAAAAGCAAAAGGCAGCCTAACCTCCACACTCTGCTCCCTGACTAATTTATTAGAAATGCGGTAAGGTGCTCACATCTGACTCGATGCACTTTGTCCCGTGGCTCACTGTCAGGCAAGGCTGATGAATGAAACCAGGATGACCAGAGATACAAGTCACAAGGGACCATTACAACCGGATCACCCAGTAGCTACCCAACCGCTCATGTCCCGAGCTCAAAACCCTCCCAGCTGAACTAGAGCACACCCAGTAAACCTTTATTCTGTGATGCTTTGCCTTTTGATGCTGGGCTACCAAATGAACTTTTGGATAAAGTGACAAAGCCTGATCTTAGCTCTCCTTCCCGCACAAGGTAAGGCTGCCACCAACACAACCAGTTCAGCAGATTTATTGTACTTAAGACATTCCACCTCCATATCCTAAGGAAGTAGTTTGCTTTTGATCCAGACTAATTAAGCAGGCCTACAATGGACCAGTTTAGATATGTTGACAATCTAATGCTGCTTAAACATCAAGTCCTATGGATTTACACTACTACTAGACCATTTTAACTGCAGGTGCTGCCCACAGAAACTGAAGAGATGACCCTTCCCACCATTATTGCTTTACTTCAGAGGTAACATCCTATAGTACCACATTCCAGCTGCCATACCATTCCTGAGGTAAGAGGAAAGCCTGCACACTGAACTGCTAGCCTATATCCGAAACAAAAAAAAACAACAAACCCCACTCATTATTTACAGTCTTCTTTTAGCATGGCACTTCCATTCTGGAAAGTTTTTTGAAGGCAATTTCTTGCATAATTATTCATTAAAGCTCGCTGGGGAATGGAGGTTTACGTTTCCTTCTATGCTACCAGTTCCGTATTACTGGCACTGACCTTCAGGTTGACACAGGCCTCCCAAGCCCTGAAAGAATTTAATTTCTCTGCGGGTGCAGTTAATAGACAAAATCCACCACCTGAGTATTAAAACATATCTTAAAAGGAGCAGAAGTAGCAGCTGCCTTCCTACAGCAACCACATCTCCCTTTACATGTCAGAGATTGCAAACTGAAAGAGCCATAACCACAGAGAATTTAAGCAGTTATGTGGGTAACCACATGGCAGGAGGCTTTTCAGGTGAAATACATTCTGCTGTAATAAGGTCCTTCACAACTTCTTTACAAAGACAGCTGTCATACCTTATACTCCAGTATGTCACTTTTCATATATTAAATTAAAGCTTTAACAAAGCTCCAGGATGTATGTGGATGCAGAATTGTCAATAGCCACCTACCAACAGTGAACTAAGGAGAATGGTAATGAAAGAAATATCAGGTACTAAGCATATAGCCCTAAACGAAAGACTACTTCAAATAACATCTGTAAAGAGGGGGGCATGGGGCTTATTATACGAGAAATTCATTGATGCTACCTCCAAATCAAAAATGTTTCCTGAAGACATTAAGACAGTGAGCCAGATTTTCATTTCCTGTGAACCAGAGCTGTTCAGGTGACTTCTAATCACCTTTTTAACCAATGCAGGAGTAATTTTTCTTTCTAGAGACTGCAAGTGTTTGCTGTTTGTTGATGTTCCATAGCCAGGAAGAGACTGCGTGGAGAGGAACTGCACAGGTAAGCCCACATTCTTATCTAAACAACATGCTACTGTGTGAAAAAAAGAGTTTTGTCTAGAAATATTTAGACACTACAATAAAGGTGCAGGGGAGAGGTAGAATATATGCACTCAGAAATTTGGCCCTGACAGAAAGGGTTTTCCTCAGTTTAAACTGAAATACTGCCTTTTCATGTAAAGATTGACTGTTACGCTTTTTTCCTACTGCAGTTTAGCCATGCCTCTGCATAGAAATCTCTGCTTTCAGACTATGAGATTTGAACTAAACAAGTCACATGTCTCAAAGTACTGTAAGCACAATTATCTTGCCTTTACCTCCTTCCTTTCCTGAGGGTCTTCAATATTTATATTTAAATAAACTAGCAATGATATCCTAAATCCTGAACCGGAGTCCTATTCTGCAATGTCCTGTGCAAAAACCAAACAAAAGGCACTCCTTTAAAAGACTTTTTTTAAAGTATGCAACTTGAGAAGACAGTCCATAAGTTTTAGTTTCACTGAAATAAATACAATCCACAGCAAATATGAAGGCATGGTGTCAAACAGATAGGTGGCTGGAGATCTAGCAGGAAGAGGTATCTAAGGTTACTGCATGGGGCAATTGGGAAAGGGTTTGCCTCTGACTGTTGAAGACCCTCATAAGAGGAAAAGTTGGATAGTCTTACATCCCACAGGAAGGAGCTAAATAGGTTGTAACACAGCAATGGGATATTCTCCTCCTTTGTCAGCGGGGCAAAGTGCACATATGACATTGTTTACTTGGTCAGGCAAGTGAGGTTTCAGACTTAAAAATGTGCCTCAAAAGCGTCTTTGTTTAATGCAAATAAAAAAAAAAGTAGTTGCCTCAGGCAAGTTGGGCATCTCAACTGATAGAGAAACCACAACAGAGCTGTATGCTATGGGTCTATGCTTATTATAAAACAAATATTAGTAAAATTTTACCTAGGCCAGAGCAACAGCCTCTTGACAATTAACTATGATGTTATCAAATTGACAGAGTTAAGGAAACCAGATATATTGCACTGTTACCGGATTCCAAGTTGGTCACATTGAGCCAGTCGAGAGAATGAAAATCTGAAAAGAAAAATGCTTTCCCTTCTGGGAACAATGCAAAGAACATAAAAAAGAAATAATAATAGATGCTATTGGTCTTCTGAATACACTAGCTTGCTTTCAAAATGAACACTTCACCAAAAAATACATATAACTGCATGGCTTAAAAATGTCTTAAGTACACTGTCACATCATTCAAGTAAACTCTGTAGGAGTTTTGATCACATACAAGAAAGATTATGCACTAATTTTAAGAGGTATCTTGCAATTCAACACATTTAAAATATTAAAAGAAATCTTTCTCTGCTGGCTTATTGGTGATCTGCATATGTTAAACCCAATACATCTCCCACTTCCCGATGTGATAGTACCTTAAGTCCTCAAATAAGAACTCAAATAAGGAGTCCACCTTAGATGCTAACGTGATGCCACCAACTGAAACACTTTAGTGGCTGGGTTTTAAGGATCCACTTTTTAAAGTATTAAACACATACTCTGCCTCCCCAGCCTCCAATCACAACATACAAGTTTGGTAGTAGAGAGTAGGCAGCCTAAGTACAAGAAGTAGTAGAATAACATACTCAGTTTGTTAGTTTCCACTTGCACTCAAAATAGGTATCATATTGACAAAACCAAAAAAAGTACTTGAATAGAGGAGCTACTTCAGTATTCTCCCTGCACCTCAGAGTCTCTGTTTTCAACATAATCATAGCCAATGAAATGTTACATGATCTTGACCAAAACACCTACTGATTCAGGGTCTCGGTTGCCCCAGATAAAGGCACATATGGGAGAAAGAATTTAATTTCCCACCCTTTACTCCAAGATCAAAGTTACACCTCTCAGGTGTCCCTCAAAAATAACGAGGTCCCCTGAAGAAATTCAGCACTCAAAAAAAAAGAGGAAACGTACCCTTTTGACTACTATTATCAAATATCCCCAACCATTTCATTCTAATGACACCTACCCAGTTTTCCTGATCTTTTTAGAGATGGTGCAAGCTATATTTCTGTAACAGAAAGAGGAAGAAATGTGGACTGAGGAAAGTGCAAAGAGAGTGAAACCCCCCCATCCCAAATCCAAACACCACCACTCCTCCTCCTTCACATTCATTTGAAGACAAGCCACAGTCTGATCCTCATTAAAGCTTAACACAACATGCGATCCCTCAACAACCCTATCCTTGGTGCTCTGCACAACGGGAACCAAGCTAACTTGTTCATAATCATTCACAGTACACTGGCCTCATCTAAGTTTTGATGAAAAATTATACACATTAATACTGTTTCTGCCTAGTGAGCACCCATTAACAGGTCCTTCAAAGAAATAGGTTAAAAAAGGTCTGTAATTGCCACAATGACAATGAAGAGAAAAATTAGCAAGTATATTTTGCTCATCAGTAGTGACAAAGTATAAAGCAGATGTTTTGCTGCCATGAAACCTCTGGTTTGTATGACCAAACTAACATTTCACATCTGATTTTATCTTGCTCAATTGTTACCAAATTCATAAGCATAGTGAAACTTCAGTTCTCGCTGCCTTAGTAACATAGAATTATAGAACCACCTAGGTTAGGAGGGACCTTTAAGATCAGAGTCCAACTGTTAACCTAGCACTGCCAAAACCACCACTAAACCATGTCCCTCAGCACCATGTCCACCTGTCTTTTAAATACCTTCAGGGCTAATGACTCAACACTTCCCTGGGCAGCCTGTTCCAATGCTCGATAACCCTTTTGGTAAAGAAGTTTTTCCTAATATCCAATCTAAATCTCCCCTGCCATAACTTGAGTGAGGCCATTTCCTCTTGTCCTACTGCTTGTTACTTGGGAAAAGAGACCACTCCCCACCTGGCTACAACCTTCTTTCAGGTAGTTGTAGAGAGTGATAAGGTCTCCTCTCAGCCTCCTTTTCTCCAGGCTAAACAACCCCAGTTCCCTCAGCTGCTCTTCATAAGGCTTGGGCTCTAGACCCATGCTTATACAGGTGCAGAAATGCCTAGTTGCTTTAATTCAAGAGGCTGATCACAATAACTGTCCATTACTAAGTATTAATTATAATTTTTTTTCAGTCTACCTGGCCCAGAATGTCATGCAACTTGCACTTCAAATATGTAAAGAGCCTCAGGGAATTGCAATAAAATCTGACTTTTCCTTTATGTTAGGTCGGGGTTTGGTAGCCTTTGTATCTGGTTTCATGCTTCCATTCTTTTTCCTTAACCTGTGAAAGAACCTGTCCTTCATCACATCCCCTTGCAGCTCCTAAGCTCCCACTCTTCAGACTTAATACCACCATCAGTAAAGACAACCTACAAGAACATTCTTACCCTAGCATGTATCTCCGTGATCCTTTATGGATGTCTTCATATAGGCACAGCAACCTTTCTGCAGCTCAGCTATCTAGGCAGACACAGCCCTGATGGAGCAATCGCACACTGCACTGGGCACTTCTGACAAGAGATGTATTCACACCTTCCCCCTCCCCCATAAGTCTACACCTCTATTTAAGTGATGTCTGGTCATTCTCTATTCATTGAGGAGATCAAGGGAGCAATTGCTCATGCTCCTCCCAGCTGAACTGTAACTAAGAAATACGTTGAAGATGATTAAACCCAGTCATTTTCACCTTTTTTTTGAGTGTCTGTGACAGCAACCCACAGGACTGATGGATTTGCACCTCTGGTTTTACAGAGTTTGGCTGGGGAAAGGCAAAATAACTCCCCTCACCTACCAAACCCCTTAACTTGGCTGGAGCTAACATTATGCATAGTCCTTACAGGCTTTAGCCAATTACGCTATCACATATATTGCACGTGAACCATTCAGCATGTTGATAGCGCTGTTACGCTCGATTAATACCTTGTTCTGTACTCCTTGCTTGCAGGGTCTTTGTCTCCTGGGTGGCCTCTCTGCTAATAATTCAAAGTGACTTTTGACAAGGCTGCATTTAAGTAGGACACACAGCTAAGCAATACAAGATGACAGGCAGTACGTTGTTGGGTGATTATCATATGCCTCAGGTGGCAGCAAGAGGCTAAAGTGCAAGTGACTTTAGCCACCCAGCAAGTACAGTAATCCCCCTGCCACACACAGTTTGGAACTGCAGCCTGATGGGAACATCAGGGAAATAAATCAGCCATCTACATTTAATGGGTATTGTGGGAACAAATACTATTGTTAAAAAGTTCATTCAGAGACAATCCATAAATCAGAGACGGTGCTGAACGATGCCTTTTTTTTTTTGGTTGTGCCTCTCCACAAGCTATGATTGTCTATTGACACAATTAACAAGAAACGCTCTTCTTTCTTCTCTCCAAGAAACAAGAAGTTCCTCCCACCCCAAACAGCTCCAAACCAGGGCCTGCTCTCCTTAAGAACATGACTCATGAAAACCCAGGTGTTAGTCCAACTGTCCAGCTGCAGCAGGACTCCCAGGGGAGCAACCCAACTGCTGATGGTGACCCCACTGCAAGCCATGTAAAGTCCCAGGCACCTCAGGGTGGGAGCAGCACTAGGACAGTGGCAGTGCCCAGATCCACAGATGTTCCCAGACCAGGTGAGGCCTGGATTCCATCCAGGAAGCACAGTCAGGACTAGCACAAAACTAACCTAGAAACAGGGCTACCTATAACAAAATTTCACAGCCAGGAAAAAAGATCAGGGACAGGACTGGACACAAAGCTACCTGCAACACAGTCTTAGGGTCCATTCAGGAAGACCAGTAAGGAAATGGAGGCACCAGAAAGCAGAAGGCACCCATGAAGTAGCTCAGGAGAAGGCTAAAGTCCCCAAGCAGACCTTAAATGGGAGTCCTGGAGTGATAGATGGAGTTTGCACAGGTGGAGGACCTAGGTGTAGCTGTTTAGGGCCATTAAGACCTATTAGTGCCCTTAGGGTCTGGGCACAGGTAAGGCAGGTGCTCTGACATGGCCATAGGAGGACATAAGATGAAAGCAATAACGTCCCTGTGCTTTTCAAGGTTGGTTGGTTGGTTGATTGTTCAGGAGATCTAGGTCCTAGCCCTCTGCTTGGCCCGCTTAAATGCAAAAATAACTGTTGATAACAGTGTTTAGGGAATCTATATCAATAAAATCAGATGAACAAAAAGTGTCTACAATGATCACATGTATAAAACCTGACCTCTCTGTCATACCTACAAACACACCTCTAGCAACAAGAAATAACAAAAAACTTCTCCAGGAGGTAGGACGTTTTTCTTTGCAGTTGCTGATCTTGACTGTGTTTGCAATGGGACAGGTGCTGGTCAACACCTGTGCTATCCAGTGTTCAGGAAAGAAGGAAGAGTTTGCCATTCCTATATAATTCAGGAAAACAGGAGTTCAAAGGAATGCGAAGGCTGCTCTTGATGTACTGAGCCCTCAAAATGGCACCAAGCTAATTTCCATGTGCCCTGGGAAACTCTGAAAAGCATTTTATTTTCAGGGAGGGACTGATTTCACTCACTGCTGTGAGAGGCAAAGGGCTTTCTGTTCGAGGGAATTGGCTCGATGTCCAAGTGGCAAGCAGTGACGAGTGGTGTTCTTCAGGGGTTGGTATTTGGACCGGTACTGTTTAACATCTTTGTTGGCAACATGGATGTTCGGATTGGGTTTGCCAATGGCTCCAAGCTGTGTGGAGCCGTCAACACGCTGGAGGGAAGCGATGCCATCCAAAGGAACATTGACAGGCTTGAGAGGTGGGCCTGTGCCAATCCCATGAAGTTCAACAAGGCCAAGTGCAAGCTCCTACACGTGGGTCAGGACTATTGCATGCATAAATACAGGCTGGGTGGAGAATGGATTGAGAGCAGCCCTGAGCAGAAGGACTTGGGGGTGTTGGTTGATGAGAAGCTCAACATGGGCTGGCAATGTGCGCTTGCAGCCCAGAAAGCCAACCGCATCCTGGGCTGCATCAGACGAAGTGTGGCCAGCAGGTCCAGGGAGGTGATTCTGCCCCTCTGCTTTCATGAGAACCCTCTTGGAATACTGCATCCCACTCTGGAGCCCCCAACATAAGAAGGACATGGACCTGTTGGAGTGAGTCCAGAGAAGGGCCACAAAGATGATCAGAGGGCTGGAGCACCGCTGCTATGAGGTCAGGCTGAGAGAGTTGGGGTTGTTCAGCTTGGAGAAGAGAAGGCTTCAGGGAGACCTTGTAGCAGCCTTCCAGTATCTGAAGGGGCCCTACAGGAAAGCTGGGGACGGACTTTTTACAAGGGCATGTAATGAGAGCACGATGGGTAATGGCTTCACACAGGAAGAAGTCAGGTTTAGATTAGATCTCAGGAAGAAATTTTTGACTCTGAGGGTGGTGAGACCTGGACCAGGTTGCCCAGGGAAGCTGTGGATGCCCCCTCCCTGGAATTGTTCAAGGCCAGGCTGGATGGGGCTTTGAGCAACCTGGTCTAGTGGGAGGTGTCCCTGCCCAAGGCAGGGGGGTTGAAACTAGATGATCTTTAAAGTCTCTTCCAACCTAAACCATTTTACGATTCTATGAATCGCTGAAGTCCTGTAAGATTTTCCCTTGTAATCCTGCTAATTGTCTATATTAGATTTCTGATCATTCAAGTCACATCTGAGTTTCTCTCCTGAAAGGGAAGTTAAAGAAATAGCTTTGATACAACAGATGGGCATCCAGGTATGTGTGGAGAAGGCAATACTGCCTGCTAGCTGATAGGGGATGGATGGGGCTGTGTTGCTTTTCTCCACCATGAGACTTCATGGTGGGATCATGTAGTGGCTGGACCCCCATGAAGCATAAGACTATTCTTACCCTGTGCTCCTAGAGCTTCTTCCTCTCCAGTATTCAGGACTGCATGCAATCCCGGATCTACACTTTGGCTAAGCAAACACATACACGTACAGAAAAAGAGCTTCCACCTGCACTGGGCCCCGTGGAATTTTCCAGGAAACCTGGCCAGAGTTTTGTGTTTCTAATAAAACCAAAACAGTTTTTAAATCCAGCTTCAAGCTTCATTGCAAATATTTCTCACGGCCTTCTGTAGCAGGAATAATTACTGTCCTTATTTATCGGCTAGATTATACAAATCCCCTCGTAAGTAAATTGTAGGATTAAGAGGAAGGTTAATGTGCTAGATTAAACTGACACATTTATTTACTTCCTCCCAGAAGGAAAGACTAAAGGACGGTGTATTGATTGTGTATTAATTCAACATTTAACCCTGCCTCAGCTCCAGTGATTATCTCTGCAAGTGCCAGGTCTCAGTCTAGCAGATTCTAGTGCAGTACTTCATACACAGAATGATTTTGTTGTCTCAGATATTTTATCTGTTCAACTCCCAATTCTTTAGATGGTAATGCGTGCTTTCCCTCTAGAATTTGAAAGGGCTCCGAATGAATTACACCTGCAGTCACCCCACAAAAGACATTACTTATCCTCGTTTTATAAGTATTCACTCCAAAGCAGAGATTATTGCCATTTTTTTTCTATGGTTTATCTGGATGAAGTGGACAATCGGTGCATGATTCAGAATCACTGCATTCTTTGGGAGCCCCTTAGAGTCATTTTCCTTTTGTAAGAGCCGCAACCGAGGCCATGAAAATATCCCAGACTTCACATACTTCAGAGCAAAGGGGCTGTCTGGGTTTCTTGCTACTTTCTGATGTTGACACTGGCGTTGCACCCGTGTTGCCTGAGGGTTGATGCTGCAGTTGAGGGCAGTAATGAAAAGGTGGGTCGGGGTATTGCCTTCTGTTAACTCTGTAACATCAATGCCTGCGTGCCTGAATAGGGGCTGGGCTGCTTTGCTTTTCAAGCGAGTGTTCTTCTCGTCTACTTTCCTGTATTGTGTTCTCCGTCGCTAATCAAGCTGCATCCAACAGCACTGCCTGAGCACATTTGTCATCGTGAGTAGCACATATTGCCCAGACCTGCCCAAGCAGATCATTTTCTGCAAATGATATCAGAGATTTTATGGGACTACTGAGGTGGAGACTCCTTGCAGCATGTTGTGTGTGCATCCCTGCACCACCAAATTGGCCAGCAAAAGGAGGAGAGAGAAACAGGTACCAACTGGAGAAGCGGCTTTCCTACAATCACAAAGAAGGGATGTGGCAGAAGCAGGACTTTGGTCTCCAGAAAACTAACCTCAGTGCCTAAACTCCTTGCCTTTGAGTTGTGAGCTCCTCAAGAGTGGGATGTGCTAATGCACTGAAATGGGCAGCACTTTCTGACACAGACGTGCCTTTCCTCACTCCAGCACTAGTGTCATACCTTCTCCGCTCTGGTAACCCTGCCAGTGTAACTTGGAAAAGCCAGCTTGGTGCAAATGCCACCTAGGTTTGCACAGCAGGTTGGGAGCAGGGCTGGGATTTGCCTCCAACCCAGTGACATGACCATCTGTCTGTTGTCCCCCCACTTCAAACAAAACTTTCATCCCCACACGCTGGCCCTGACAGGTTTCTATATTTATCTATCCTTATTTTAGGAGGCCTGCAGGAGAAATGTATAGATTGCAGATGTGGTGCTCCTTGTTTTAGCTAAGGTTTCCAATAGGGATAGTTGTTTTGGGACAGAATCCCAGCCGAGAGTCATTTGCTGTTTGCCTGCCAAGGGGGGGGCTGCAAGTATTGCCAGTGCTCTGCTTGACTTAGATTGAACAGTTCACAGCCTCTGAGGAAGGGGAGGAAAATTCCATCGTGAAATAGCTGATTTAAAGTGCTGTATCCCACAGCGACAGTAAAGAGTGTTTGCTAATACTAATGCAGCTTTCAGAAAGTGACTTTAACTTTCAAAACGCGTTTCTGCTTGGGAGAGGGACCAAATTAAATCCCTCTATCAGTTCAAAACTTCAGCAAGAGAACCGGCTCTGATTTTGTAGCTGACGCTGGTTTTGCAGAACGGGTTGCAGAGAGGAGGAGGAGGAGGAGGAGGAGGAGGAAGAGGTTCTAGCGATATATCTCCTCTTCTCTCTGCATGGAGAGCACCGAGCAAGGCATAGCTCTGAGCATTACAGGCCTGTTCCTCGGTCGTCAGTGGGATTTTGCTTGCGTCAGGAATCAATATGCGAGAGAAAGATAGGAAGTGATGATGCAAAATGTGAAACCATTCAGAAATTCACTTATAAGTAAAATTAGCGTTGTATAATTTGCTGATGACTAGCACATGTACAAAACTCTTCTCAATGATAGGCAATTTTTGCAGTTAGTACAATATGTAGAGGTGCCCCCCCCCCCCCAAAATACCCAAAAACAACAAAAGCAAGAACTAGAATGACAGTATCTATCAGAGAGCCTGATAAAGACCATTCTCAAGGTCCAATATAAAATCCTTTCAATCAAAGGAGGCTAAAAAAGGAAATAATTCTCTCCAGATTTTGACCTTACACAAGAATGATCTTAGTTAGCAGGGGTTAAATAGTCACTGCATTTTATGTGTTTATAGTTGATCTCCCAGTAGAGATAAACACATTTAATGCTTGAAATGTAAGGTAACGCTGGACATACTAAACATATTACGAGAGATTTATCAGAAAGAACATTAAAGACTATTATTGGCCCCAGCTGCAAATATCCATCATGAAGGAATGGCTGCATGTGATTTAATTGCCTTCAAAATGGTAGGCCTCATTTAAAACCCTTTTCAGTAGATGCCTTTCCACCATTTTCAGCAACCTTTGAGTCAGGCCTTCTTTTATTAGAAAGGTATTTAATTTAGTAGCAAGAGGAAGGACTTAAAAACCAGATATCAACACTTCTCATGACAGGCAAGGTTACTTGGTGTAATCAGCAATCGAGATTTGGCACATCCTAACCGATGTAAACTGGATACCAGCTGCAGTAAAAAGTCTTTGCTAAAAGATCAAACTGAAAGGGTCAGAACTTTAGATGGAGAATGGTGGCCTATTCCAACTTCCATTAAAACCAACTAAAAGATTTCTACGTACTTTAACTAGCACTGGTACTAGCTGTTTGTTTTCTCTTAAAAACAATGGAAATTTTGCTACTGACTTCAGTTAGGGGAGAATTAAAGCTGTGTGACTTGTTATGATTTTACAGATAGGTGTTTCAAAAGGAAATAAGGACCAGGTGGCTACATGAATTAGATCTGTTTTTGAAAGGGCAACCCTACGTGAAGTGGAGAAGGATTATGAGTATTTCACATTTCTTGGTGTAGAAAACCCAAGTGTATGCCTAATTTAGCACACTAACTTTCCTATGATTAAGTTAGATTGATATCAGTGAAGATAAATCCTGGGGGTTTTTTTTCCTGGAGGTAAGTTAACAGATACAAGAAATGTGATTTCTAATAGAATCAAGGTGGAAGGGACATAAGATATACATCAAATATTGATAATTTGTTTTTTTTACTAACAAGATGAGGCTAATCAGCTATCACATTAGTCAGCTCACCCCTATATTGCATCCTTCCATAGTATGATTTAAGTAAGTAGATGTAAATTCCCCAGTATTCCTGAAAAGCAAGAAAATCAAATGATAGATTAGGCCCAAGTGGCCTATCAGTTTATACTTGAACACATGACTGCACCAAAACCAGAGAATCACAGTAGCAAGAGTCATCAGCAACCTGTCACAGATGAATTTTGTAAGACAGGAGATCTGTGATCAAAGGCTTCAGAATTCATCCACCTCAGCCCTCCCACCTCCAGGGATCTGGCACATCTGGGTCAGACCACATCCCTCCAGGAAACTAAGGGGTCAAGTGCTGGGAAAAGGAGGCAAGTCTGTCCATATTGAAGGGGAAAACCATAAAAAGAATGGCCTGTACAAAACTGTGTTTAAATAAGTAGGAAAGAAAAGACAGCCACGTGGCTTATGAGACGGATGATATTTTAACTTTACGCTCACCTTTCAAATTCAGCCTGTGCTGTTAGTGGTTGACACTTGTTACCCAGGTTTATCTTTTACATTTATCCTACTTTTTAATAACCAGGTGGCTACTCCAGGGGGTCATTGCTGTCTTTCATCACTACTACAGTTTTGAAATGGGAATAGTGGCAAATATTTTCAGGAGATACCAGCCTGATCGTAGTACCCTAATTACACCGAGTAGCCCAGAAGCTCCCGCTGGGTTCCAAAGTAACGCTCCAGGCAAGTGGAAGAATTTGGCCCTTGCTATTCTTGATAAACAGGCTGAGCAATTCACAGTTTCAGTCTCTCATTCATAACTAGTATGAATGGTTCATCTGGAAGGAAGGATGAAAATGCTGTCTGCCACTGACTGCAGGTAACACAAATGGACGTGTCTAATTGGCATGTTATTGCTCTACACTGCTTTCTAGGTCTGGCATAAGTGTTTTCATATCTATGACAGTTTTGGGCTGATGCTTCATGTTCTTGTAAAATGTCAAATTACATTAGATCAATAATCTCGTGTAATATGGTATAAGATACTGCCGCTGACTGAATATGGTAGAGAAATATTTTTAGTTGCTCTTTTTCCCCAAAAACACTGCCTGGTCCTTTGCTTTCTAAAAAATAATCTGTGTTGAGACATTGTAAGGTGGAAAGGAGAGTAAGAACAACAATTATGCAAAAAGGTTAGGAAACTTTAATGACTTCTGAAAACATATAATTAGGGATTTGCAGCCCACTGAGGAAATTTTGCATGTGAATTACCACACTACTCTAAGTATGTATTTTCATTGCTGGGCGAAGTGCATACATGTAAGCTGAGCTGTTGAAAGAGCAGCTGCAGTACTGTTACCACAAATCCTGTTGTTGAAATAGGTTATTCATAAACTGTTTCTATGACATGCTCTGTGAAGTTAGTTGGGCTTTGGGGAAAAAAAAAAGAATATCTGATGTTCTGTTTTGCCTTCTCAGTATTAACCCACTGACATTCAACTGAGATATTTATTACAGTTGTGGTTTTAGCATTTTAAATCTACACATATTTCCTACCCGTTTACAGCTATCGTGTAGGGATGATGCTGTAAAAAAAGCCATCACCTCACCAATACTGTCATGAGTTAAGCATGCAATCACCCTTCAGGGGTAGCCTCAGTGAATCACAGAGGATCTGACCTTGCTTCACAGAATAATTCAAGTTGGAAGGGACCTCAGTCCAACCTCCAGCTCAATGCAGGTACAACTCTGAGGTCAGAGCAGCATGCTCAGGGCTTCATCAAGATGGGGTCTGAAAGCCTCCAAGCACGGAGGCTGCACTGCCTCTCTGTCCAGCCTCTTACATAGCTTGAGAGGCCTCTCAGTAAAAAAGTGGCATTTTTTCATATCCAGCGTGAACATCTCTTGTTTCAACTTACATCCTTTGTCCCTCATCTTCCTACCACACCCCACTGTGAACAGCCTGGCTCCAACTTTTTGATAACTTCCTTGTGCGCACTGGGAGGTCCTCAGTTCCCCCTGAGGCCAACTCTTCTCCAGGCTGAACATGTCCAGTTCCCTCAGTCTCTCCTCACCAGGAGGAGGGCTCTAGCCCCAGCCCATCCTGGTGGTCCTCCACTGAACTCGCTTCTTTTTATTGACGCCTTTCTTGTACCAGGAAGGGTGGGTAAAACAGTATTATAAGTGCAGTCTAACAAATGCTGGGTAAAGGAGGATGATAAGTGCCCTCAACCTACCGACTGTGCTCCTGTTAGTACAACCAAGGACGCCATTAGCCACCATCACTGCCAGGGCACAGGGCTGGCTCGTGCCCGGCTTGCTGTCTGCCAGGGCACCCCAGGGCCATTCCTGCAGAGCTGCTCCTCAGCCTGTGTCATTGCAGGGGGAGATGACCCTCCCGTGGGCAGGACTTTGGTTTTATTGCTGTAGAATTTTGTAGGGTTCCTGTTGACCCATTCCTCCAGCACGCCTAGGTCCTTCTGAGTAGCAGCCCTGCCCTCAGGTATATCAGTTGCTCCCTCCAATTCGGTGTCATCTGCAAACTTCATAAACATGCAGTCCATCACCTCCTCCAGGCCATTGCTGAAGAGGATTGGTCTCAGGAGGGACACCTACGGTGCTCCGCTTGTCACTAACCTCCTGCTAGAATATGACCCATTAATCACTACCCTCTGAGCCTGACCATCCAAACAGTTCTTTATGCATCAATTTGTCCACCCATGCAGACACTAAACTCCTAACTTGGGTACTATAACATTGTGGGGGACAGCGTTGAAAGGCTAAAGTGACATCCAGTCTGCTCCCCTCCTCCACAAAACCAGTGATTTAATCATGGAATCCAAGGAGATCAGTCCGGTACGATTTTCTGGTTTGGTATGTCTCTTCTCTGCTCTTTTCAAAAAGAAAGGCAATTCAGCATGCTTCCTATCAAGAACTTCATGCCTTCTCAGAAAGCTGTACTTTTACCATCACAGAATTTAAAATATGCAGTGATTTCTAAGTAAAATAGACCTCAGGGCTCTAGAGAGGGCCACCAGCAGTGAAGCAATGACTAAAGCCTGTAAGTAAGACCACGGCCTCAGCATGCTTAAGAAAGGAACCATGGAAATCGGTAGCTACATACAGACTAATAAATTGAGTGTCTGAGCTGTTCGTGTGCCCTGGGACAGGACTGACAGCACCGTTAGCATGTTCATTGGCACGGCTTGGCCTGGGCCAACTAAAACTCTTTCAAAGAATTCCTGGCCACACTTTAGCAAATAAAACATCCCAGGGACTGCTCCCAGTAAGCAATTTGCATGCAAACACCCTGTTTTGGGGATCACAAGTTTACTAATATAAATGTGGGTTGTTCCAGGCCAACTGGCCCCAGAGCCCAGGACACTCAGCTGTGACACACTGAGAGTTTGGAAGTTTTTTGTCCAATTCAGCTGGTTCAGATGTGACTCCGTCCTGATCAACATGTGCCTCTTTCACCTGTAAAGACTTAAAAAGGAAGAATCAGTTGCATAATATATAACTTTCTGTTTTTGAAGACTCATGCTAATACGGCCAAACTACCTCTCCTGTGTGCGTTTCTGAAGGTGAAAGCTACTCCACAGATAATTTTCAAAGTAGGCTTGTACAGCAGCTGCTGTGATTCTGTTTTATCACAGGCATGAAAAATCATGTAGCGTTTCTTCCCTTATCTGAACAGTATCATGAAACTGATGATGCCCAGGCCCATTCAGAGAGCTAAATCCCTCTCTGCTGCCCTCACTGACATTCCCACAGTGCTAGAAAGCGTGAAGTAATATGATTGAAGAACTTGCTGCTAAGATGGAGAAAAGTGACTTTGGCCAGTCAGATTGGGTGATTTTTCAGAGGCACAAGAGACACCCAACTCCCATTAAGGATCGATAAGGATTAGCCATCCATCTCCACACGGTGCCCTGCAAGCTCTAGAAAGGCGGACGCTGAGTCCCTGCTAAGATAAAACTCCAAGTGGATGTGTCTAATGCAGGGCTGACCAGGTTGCCCACCTCTAGGTATGTTCATGTTTACATATTCACCAGTTCCCGCAGTTGACCGGGACATGGTCATGCACCGACATCCCAAGTGTCTTCAGCAGATGAGTGCTCCTCCCCAGGAGGTAGGAGAGCAGGGAATAGCTTGGAGCTGAAACCTACCTTCAGAAATAATTGAAGCATGATATCCAAGCTGATGAGAGAAAGCCACAATGAGACAGAATTTTTGTATTGCATTAGCTTTGTTGATAGCTAAACAGCTCCACAGATGTGCCGAACCATGAAACACGTAAACGCACGAGAGGAAAGACATATTTTGTCAGTAAACTTTATGTAAATGTCGCACAAATATAAAAACATCAGTAATGGGATATGGCTTAAATGAAAACATGGTCAGTTTTCTACAGACAAAACAGACGGTTTGCTGTAATACAAGACTTTGTATTAAATGAGTAATACACCAATGAAACTTCTCTTTTGACAGGACTGGTAAAATCTTTTCTGTATCCTGGTATGAGGAAGAGAGAATTACAAGCTTTCAGTCATAACTTGGTGTGGCACCAGGAGCTGTGCAGTGAAATTGTGGGGTACAGAGATCCTCACACCCTCCCCTGCCCAGGAGAGGAACATGATGGAAAGCAGCAGAACCCAGCTGTGCCCACAGAGGCACCACATCCGTTCTCGCTCCGTGGGAACGTACCACTTAGTTGTGCTTAGTTTTCTTCTCACCGTTCACTTTCTCTGCTGGCTTACCCTAGCAAAGCAATCGGAATCACAGTAAAAAAATGTCATGGCACTTGACTCTAGTGTAGATAGGCCATAAGCCTACAAATTGGACCAGGCTGTTATCAGTCAAACACAGATCTCCTAAGTACGTAACACTTATTTCTGTCTGCATTCAAGAACTCCTCCAAATCTATCTGCCTGTCTCTTCAGCTTACAGTGACAACTCACTGATTACGTTAATGAAACATGAGAGGGCTCCATCAGTTCATGAAAAACTAGGAAATACCAACTGACTACAAAGACATTTTCTATCATGGGGTTTTTTTTTCCCAACAGATCAGTCAGGTTTGCATTATGGTGCTTGTTTCGATGACAGGAAGCTCAGACTGGGAAGTGTCTGTCTTCCAGGTTTTTACTCAATGTCCTTGTGATTCCAGATGTGTCAGGACAGCTGGTTTTGCAGCCTTCATGATGGACAAAATCACATGTGTTGAGGGGGTCTGAGATTTCTCGTGGATTTAGCCTTGTCAGAAATACTTATTCTAAGATAAATGGTTTTCTACCAAGATAGCAACGGTTGCATCTATTCTCAGGAAACTAAGCACTCTCTGGGGTCTGTGACTCCCAGATCACAGCTGTCCTTCAGAGGGAGACTGCAGGATGAAGCGCAAGGGGAATGTTGATCAACTGGACACAAGACATAAAAAGAATCTCTTCTTTCATTAATGATGGTACAGCTTTCAGTCCTGTCATGCAAAAGCCCAGAGCAGGAGCAGGATGCAGAACACCTTATTAACTTGGCCAAAACGATACTTCGGCTGTTCCCACACCCTTAATATGACGGCTGTCAGTCATATATCAGAATACATTGGTCAGAATTTCAGTCATAAATACCCAAGAAAGATGTCAACCACCCTGAATTTTGTTTCTGTTTATATCTGCTGTATATATTTTTGCTGGAGTTCCAATAGACTCATACCTCTGGCTGCTCAAAGCACAGACTTTACTTTGCATTGGCAAAGTGTAGGCAAAAAACACACCCCTCGGTAAAAGCATCTAATTCCTTTCCCAAATTTTTGTCATGATACCATTTAAAGTCACCTCTCTAGTTTTTAAATTTGTATATATGTATATGTATTTGCCTATTTGAAAATCCATATAGAAAAATGTGAGACAGAAGTGTCTTTGTCTTGCCATCAACTACAAAGGGAGTTTAGATGGTGAGATCATCTGTCAACATCTATCCCATAAATGTTTAAATATGGACAGATGAGAGTGTCATTGATTATCCGGTGCCTTTATTCTGTGGATCGGAGACTAGATGAATAGCGGTTTACCAGGAGAAGCAGGAACCCAGGCAGTAAGCTGTCAGTTGCATCCAGTCAACAGAGAGCTGGAAAACTGTCGTTACACTGAGTCAGCAAGTAGCAGGGAAGTTCGGGAATGGTTTTGTTGGATGTAGTATCCTTCCCTTTCTATCCTGAACTGCTCTACTGCGCTGTCACCCTTGTATAGGCTGTGCAAATTCTTTGTCTACTTTGAGTTCTCTGAATTTTTAAAACTGTTGTATAAACAGAAATTAATTAAAAAAAAGAAAAAAAACACAAAAAAAGAGCGTGCTCTAAAGCTCACAGAAATCAGTGTGCAGCTATCACTGACTTCAGAGGGCTCTGGATCAAGCCCTATGCCTTTAATTCTGTTTGAAGTGAAAACATAAATCTGAAACGTTTTACAAAAAGAAATAACTTCCTATGCCAATACAACAAAACTTCTAACATGTGCCTGGTCAGGAGGTTCAGCTCTTTGTGGGACCAAATTAACAACTTTTATCCCTGAATGAGAGAAAACCGAACCAAAAGTGCTTGTAGAAGACTTTCCAACTATGTATTAAAAGCATGCAGAGCTGATATAATATTATCATCTCCAATTCATTGTTTCTCCAGACTACTGCACTTTTTGTTGTGCCAACCCATTTTCCAGTACTGGCCTTTTCCTTGCTCTTTTCTTATGGTGGCATCATTGAGAGGTCCGTTTCCTTCATGCTCAGCACTGCACAGCTGCCCCCAGGAACATCAGATCTTGCAAATGCCATTTTAAACTCCATTGGCAAGTGATACCAGCCTTCATGGAGTTTAAATTCTTTGGAGACATCAAGAGCAATGTGCTGGGCAATTCTAAAGAGGAAAATGAGGCTAGATGCCAGATTCATATCATGCTCGTATAAAATCAGTACTTGCTGGCTTTAGGTGATTTTTCAGTAATAGGACTACAAATGAATTGCCAGTGTATCTGTGGTGTTTCAGAGTTTTATGGTGGCATCATCTACATATAAACCTACAGACCAAGATCTGCAAGTAAAAGTACTCCGCCTGCATCTATAAACGCAACAACTTAAACCTTCTTGCTCATTCATATGTCCATCTGGAATACAATGTCTGAAGACAAAGAAATTGGAAATGTCATCTGTAGAGACATTTTAAGTACAGAACCCCTAACTATAAAACAATCCAGTTTTCCCTTTATAAAAATGTGCTTTCACATATCCTTCACCTTCTTGAACTCCATCTATGTAATAGTTTTTACCACATCAGAAAATCTGACTAAAAAAAAAAAAAAAAAAGGGGTTTCAACTAATACAGTTGTTCTGGCCACCACAGAAAGAGCAATTTTTCTGTTAGTACTTCCCCTGCATTCCCACCTCCACCCCCAAAACCCACAGTGGGATCACTGTATGTTTAAATGTGGTGTAGCCTATAAAGCACAGACACAGAACAAGCAAAGGCAAAGGAAAAAAGGGAGCAGGGAACTGTTTGAAGAGAGGGAGATCATAAAATCATTGGCTCTGCAGCTTAAAGATGTAGCAACAGGTTTTGCTGTAGCAACGCAAAGCTCCAGGGTACCTTCAGGTACTCCAAGCTTTGTGGACTGGTGGTGGACTTTGTGGACTGGTGGTGATTACTAGGAATTTTTGTGTTCCTGAAAAGCACACAGCACAGGAGCTATGCATTACTACAACGCTGATGTTGTTGAAGAAGGTATAATGATTTGGTATAAATACGCTAAATACTTATTTAATAAATATTTGGTTTATTATTTTAATTATATTTTCCTTATTATTATCGACTAAGTATTTCAGTATTTCCAGTCCTAAGCACCTACAAAAATTGCAGACTTTTCTAGAAGGAAAAATCACATTAGTAAATTTGATATTACTAAAAAAAAAGAAAGAGAGAGTTTTGGGATCTTCTTTGCTGTCTTTTTTCAGATGTTAGATTTCATATAGCCAACCTTCCGCTTTAATCATGAATAGCTAAGTGACAAAAGCTGCAATTCTGCTTTAAGGACAAGGTTTCTTTCACAGGAGATGTGGAAAAAAATGAAGTGTAAGACCATCAGGACCAACAACACTGAGTATTTTTGATTGCTTTTTTCAAGTGTTCATTGTAGGGCTTTCATATTTTATTGTATTTGATTTCAGCCAGCCATGATGTCTGCCCTCTAAAATGTTCCCCAAATGCATGTCATTGTTTCTGCTTTTCTATATTCTTAACCAGACAACTGATCTTGCTCTCATTGGGTTTTACCGAGTAGCAGGAAGTGCCTCTGACTACCAGTCCCTCCAGTCTAGCAGACTATTTGCACTAGGTAACTTCTAAATACAGGGGACAGTTGACTTGCAGAAAGTTATATGGGAATTGTATAATTATATAAAAGTAACACGAGGGGAAGAAAGCACACAAATCTGCTTCTCTGAAGTCATAATTTTGTCAAAAGTCAACCAAGGGAACAATTCCAAATTGACGTTTATCTTTGTCACTGCCTCTGCATCGGAAGTAGATCAAGTACTGCCTGCTGGGGATAATACACAGCAAATGGTTTAATGCTGATGCTGCTCCTGCTGCTGCTGCTGCTGCTGCTGCTGCTGCTACTGCTACTACTACTACTACTGCTACTAAATAATTTACGCTACTATAATGCTAACTGAAAGAGCCTAAAACTAGATCAGCACGTGGCAATCATGCTACTTGAAGTCTGGCTTGTTCATGCAGTCACGAGGGCTAAAAACCAGAGGAGAAGGCCAAGCTATCACATGTCAGTGGACCACCCCAGCCACCGAATCCACTACAGAGCATCTTCATCTACTCCTGCTTTTAGCCATTAACACATTCCCAGCGGGGTGCAATACATGAGAAAAATTTACCTGCTCAGCATAAACAATGTTTCGGTGTCCGTGAGGTTACACAGTCATTGGCAGAAGCTTGCAAGAAATCCTGGGTAATGAACTAAATGATAATTGCTACGTAGAAAAGATTTTTAAAAATAAAATCCACATTTAGAAAAGTAAATGTAGTACTAGGTACTTAAAGTTAAGCAACCTTTAAGAAGGAAATAATCATGGCTTCGGTTTTTCTGCCCATAAAATGGGGGTAATGTTACATAGCCATTTTCTAAATTACTACAGGATGTTTAGATGGGAGTCTCTACATTAGGGCACGATAGTGCTATTTTCAATCTCTCTCCACACAATATTAAGTGCAATGCTTCCAAAAACATGCCCTGCCTACACTGCTGCGTAGTCAAGACTGATTTTAAAAAAAATAAAGGAGAGTGAGTGATCAAGCACACATTACAGCTGTGCCACTGGGTCAGTAAGTGAGAAGTTAAAATAAGAAGTTCATTCAATAAAATATTGATTCTGGAAACAGATTACAAGAAATCATACCGTACCACTAACTTAATTTATGAGTATTTATATTGCAGGAATTATACCGATATATCAAACACAATGCCTTCAACCTTAGTTCAAAAGAGAATTTTATCTCTAAGCTTTAACAACAGGACTGAAAATAATTCAGATTATATGGGCAGCATTTTAGCAGCCCATTTTCATCTTCTTTAAAAGCAACATTCTAATGCATGATGGTTAAGGATCAAGTTGGGATTATGTGGAGAATGTTAAACATATACCAAATAATACATCTGTTTTGAATAAAAGATGTTGCAGAGTTCCAGTTCATTTTTTTCAACTCTTTGCTGTACGTGTTGTAGCTGCTAAGTGAAACCACGCATCAGATAAATACATCACTTGAGCAACAGATTGCTAATCAATTGTCTGACATGTTCTGAAATATGTGGGTTAAAAATACTTGGGGGCAAAGGCTTTTCTGGTTTGGAAAAAAAACGTTTCATGTTCTCTTGTGGTTCATTCTTCCATCTCTGAGCTGCTAGGAGCGCTACCACTGTCTCTAGCCTGGTGCTAGATAATTCCCTCCATGGTGGGAAAGCAGCCGACCTTATACCATGTTCTCTGCCCATTTCCAAAAGCTAGTCTGACTGCAGCTGTGTTTGCTGACCTGTACGGCCAACAAACACGTTGTCCCCAATAAGAGAACCACTAATATACTCTGTTTGATTGTGGTATCTTATGACTTGAATATCATTTTGAAGCAGCCAGTTTTTCAGAAAATTCATATAGAAATCCTGATACTTGGACTTTTTTTTTTTTTTTTTATCTTCAATTGGATTGGGAAACTGAAAACTTTCCATAGCATGTCAAAAGTACTATCTTTGACAAACTAGTGATTTCATTTCAATAATGTCAAAACATTACACTATAACATACTGATGTTAAATGTCTAAATTATAAAATCTATATGATAACAGTATCAATAACTAGCATGACAAGTTCCTTATATTCAAAGAAAAATACTTTTGTGAGGTGGGGGTCGATCTCTTCTCCCAGGTAATAAGTGATAGGACAAGAGGAAACTGGCCTCAAGTTACACCAGGGGAGGTTTAGGTTGGATATTAGGAAAAAATTCTGCACAGAAAGGGTTATCAAGCATTGGAACAGGCTGCCCAGGGAAGTGGTTGAGTCACCATCCCTGAAGGTATTTAAAAGACAGGTAGACATGGTGCTGAGAGACATGGTTTAGTGATGGTTTCGTCAGTGTCAGGTTGATGGCTGGACTCAATGATCTTAAAGGTCCCTTCCAACGTAGACGATTCTATCATCCTGTGAATTTTGGGCAGTATTCCTCCTCTTTCCTCATTCTTGATACCCTCCCCATCTGCAGCCTCACCTCCTTGTCTTCACAGAAGCTCTCTTTCAGCCTCCCCCAGGGGCAGAAGAGGAAGGCATTTAGTTTTATTTCCTCATGATAAAAAAACCAGTAGAAACAGCTGCCTTAAAAAGGCCTAGAGTGCAATTATACAAATACTTGCCCTGAATACTCATCCAGACTTCAACTGACTCCACTTGGGAGCTATAGATATTTTCTATGTATTGAGTAATTTAAACCCTATTTGATGCCCTCCACTTCTCATACTGGAAAAAACAGCGAACAATCAATCCCTGTTCAGCTTCTTCACTCTACTCACGCCTATTGTATCATTGTTCAGTGACCTCTTTTCCATACTGAAGTGCTTCAGACAATTGATTTTGGTAACCAAAGAAGTCCACGTACACTAAAGGGTCCTGGAGCTGCCGATCCCCAGGAACTCCACCGTTCCTACATCAACAGGTAAGAGAGACAGAAAGCTTAGTAAAAACACAGCCATCACCTGTAACCCAGACTGATCCTGGGCTGACCTTCAAATATTTCCTCACTGGTGTAATTCTCTGTGGTTTTCTGATAACCTAAGGCAGATGCATGTGATGACATAAGAAATACTTTGAACCTGATATATTGCTGGGTTATGGTTTTGTGCAGTCCTTTTGCTGTGACTGTGAAGCAGGCAGAGTTCTTACTAAGTGTAGTATCTGCTAAACACCAGGGCCCTTAAGAGTCCCACTGGGATCTGCCTGAGGACCCAGCTCTTTTCTACTACACAGTCAATCCTCCTAGGATAGACTCTTCAGCATAAGAAAGCTGCCACTGGAAGGGCATAGATGCTCAGTGCTTCTGAGGCAAAGAAAAGATAGTCACATCAGCAGATGTTCCTGCAGCCAGCGGAAACTGGCACACACCAGAAATGTAACTTCCAGAGGGAACAAAAGTTGATTTATGGAGTGGGAGGTTTTCAAAGGGGCTCTTGCCGCAGTCCAAAGGGACACCTACTACCAGCCCTGCCAATGACTCTTACTGTCTTCTCAGCATCCTGTTTTTAGTAGCTTTATCTCCAATTTGTTCTCACGCGAGGTACATCTCAACTACTGGCATAAGTAAGCGTCAGACTAGGATCTGCCTACAGTTACAACCACCGTGAGTGTTACACTGGCACAGCCAAGACAGCAGAGCTCTGCAGCGCGGACGCAACAGCGGCCGACTGAAGATTTTTTGCCGTTGTAGTTACACTGGGCTCTGAACTCAACAGGTCAGTTTGGCAGCAGCTTTCTCCTGGCAGCACAGCTGTGTCCACACCAGGAATTTTGCTGGCTGAGCTCCACTGGGCTGGCGGGACTTCTGGTTTTTTCAGACCCAGGCTAACATCATTGTGTGGGCAAAACTTTCTAATGTAGGCCCGGTCCTAAACGGAACATCTCCAACATAGATCTAAAAAGCTCGTTACCTCTGCACGTATCGATAAGCTTGCTTGCCCCTCAACTCCAACTATAAAAAAAGAAGAGTTTGTGTCCTCCAAAACAAGGAGGTGGGAAGACTGGTGACACGGATGGATCACAGGAGAAGTCAGAACTGCTTCACTGTTTTTTCTGGGTAGCAACATTTGATTGCTCTATCAAGGCAATCAGTGAAGCTTCTTATTACTGCTGGTACGAGAGACATGGAATCACAACACACATTAAAGAAGAATCAGCTTCAGCTTTGGAAAGCAGAGAAAACACACCCACTTTTTTTACAACCTGTAGGACCACTGCCATAGTCTTTTTAAAGGCATTTAGTTAATTTGTTTAATTGCTGGGTTTACAGATGTCCTGCTTTCAATTCTAGTACAGGGCCTGGAAAGTTACACAAAATTAATGTACATTTAGAAATGAATCAACATATTGAACATTAATGCCAGATGATCTGTTCACTTGTTGATATTTAGTATCTTTTTGCTATAGGACCACATTCACCCTTGCCTGGAAAAAGCCCCACTTCTTTGTATGAAGTTCCTGGGAAAAAATAACATGAGTTGGAGATCTTACACTATTTGATAAACGGCTTTGAGTACGAACCAGAGGGAGGCAAAAGGGCTTTTCTTCATATGCCTAGTGTTAGAGATGACAGTTTGTTCTTCCTCATAGTTACACACGGGTTACTTCAGTATTTTATTTTGAAAAGCCACAGAATATCCAACATATCTCACTCCAGAGAGTCAGGTAAAAAGATTAATCAACAAAAAAAGACAAAAAAGAATAAGCAAGTGATGTGCCATCCCCATACCCGTGTCGGGCTTATACCACTTAGCCCATCTCTGTTTTGAACTGCTGTCACCAAGTGCATCCTCCACGATCCTTAAGCATCTTGTAGCCTTTTACAGGTATTTTTTTTTCTGATTCACTCGATTTAGAAACAAAGCAATCTTCACTGAGAGAAATTCTGTAACTTGTGTGACAGATACCTTGAACAAGGACCAGTCAGACATTTTAAGTCGTGTCAAATAAATACAGAAAAACAGTGCCAATGCAATATTAATACTGGTCATTTTGTAAATTAATGAAAAAGATATTGAAACATAAAATAAGACTCTTTGTATTCAGGCAGTGTATTACGTGTCTTTGATTACTAAATATGTGCATTAACCTAATGATTGTTATTTTAAGTGAAAAAAACATTAAATGTACGGGATATATAGAGCACAGTTAAAGTCACACCCCTGTAAAAAGCCTATCTTTTACATTTCCTGACTTCAAAAAAACACTTGAAAACTTGATACCTTCATAAAATCTGCGATGTGGTACATTAATAATAAGTCAATGTTATGTAAAGCTAAAATCTGCTGCCAAACATTAAGGTTGCCAAGTTAACACTGACTTGCAGATAAGCATTCTCATGGTGGAGCGTTTTTCCTGGATAATAACTTATTCACTGAAAATGCAGTTTTCACAAATCAAAGCAATCCTTAACTAATGTCAAATCTGGCAAACACATCTGAACATTTTTTTTCAGTGACGAAAATCCTTTGGCTCTATTAATTGAGTAGATGAAGCGCGGTTGAGAGCATGACCCCACAGGGCCAAGGTTAAGACATTTCCCTCTGAGCTGGGATACCTATTTTGCCGTTTCTGTTCCAAATTCACTAAATTTTGCCTCTTAGCTCTCCAGGTGACTACTCACTGAGCCACTAGTAAAAGGAGAGAGAGGGGAAAGGTGGAATAGTGAAAATTACCATCTACTCCTGTTTATCCAGATATATCACTCTCTCTTTACTTTCATTAAAAGTGGCTAGAGATACTTAGCATAAGATAGTTATGTTAATATGCCATTATTAAAAGGTTTGGATTTGGTTCTACCTGAATCAAAGTTTAAAACCTCAGCATGGCTGCTGAAATGAAAATATTGTTTATTCACGTGGGTTTTTTTAACTCAATACCTTTAGTAATGCATTTTCCAGGTGTCTCTTCCTTCAGAAAACCCTGTCTCACACAACCCTGCCACATCCAGAGAAACAGAAAGAGGTGAAATGCAGCCAGGATGCAAAAATCTCATTGTCGTGCATATGCAGGAATGGGAAGCAGAAACAATATTAGCAATCAATAACTAAGAGAATTAATACAGAGCCTAGCTTTTGCCAGGAAGCAGAGGTTACAGGTGCTGTAGGCAACATATTCAACACATAGATAAGAAGATTATTATCAGTTAGAATGCTTCATTTCCATATGTGATACCAAAAAAATCCCCACAGTCATCACCTGATCCTCCTGGACCAGGTACATGGTGAACAATCAGACTCCAACCACCCGCCTTTGCTGAGATCAGCCTCCCTCGGCGTTCCTTCCTCTGCTGCCTTTAGAATTAATCCCAGGTGATCCAGATTACTGGGAGCTGAAACCCAGATTAGATACCACTCCCATTTAAAATACATACGCAAGAAAATCATATTTGTATATTTTAGCGGGTTCTAAAACAGTCCAAGTTCATTTAACTGATTGAAGATGGATAAAGAAATCACAAGAATAAACAAAGAAGGGACCTATCTGGGACCTGTTTTTCTGGGGTTTGTGGATACCTTATTCATTTCACTATTTTCTTTTCTTTAACTGGTTTCGACTTTTAGGAAGAAACTGCCTTTAAGATGTAAAGAAAACAAAAAATCTTCTCAAGAATCAGCAATACTCTCTAGGGGTTGTTTTAGGCGCTTCTAATTTTACAGTTTCCTCTTCACATTGGATAAGGATCTTGGATAGTGTCAGAGATTTGGTATGTGCACAAGATCTTGGCCCTGGAACATTAAGTTGTCATAGCTACTTTGGATGGTTTCTAAACATGACTAAATCCTCCAAAGAATCCTTCCCAATTTTAAAGGGCTCTTCTGCAAAAGCTGGTTATGAGTGTTTCAAAGTAAGCCTCACTGTTTTGCCTATATTTATCTGTACCGCTCATGTAAATAAAAGCAGTTACTAAATCAATGACAAGGTAGGTTTGAAAATAAATAACTAAATAAAAGGAGTCCAGGACTGCTTAAGAGCAGTGTTCCTCATACTTAAACAGCAGGTTTTCATGGTCTGCAGGGGACTTCTCAAAAAACAAGTTTGCGAGACTTTGTGTGTAATACAGTTTTTCAAGGTAGAGAGTTTTTCATTGTTCTTCTAAATATACACTTCTTTAAAAAAAATTATGAAATGGGAAAAGCGAGGGAGAGGGAGACTACAGACCAAGTAAGAGAAAGCTCATCTTCTGAAAATATGAGGAAACGGTCCAATTCTTTGATGTCGACTATAAAATAAATTCTGGTTTGTTCACAACAGTGTAAAACTGGAATAAATTCATTAACACCAGAGGAGCTGAGCTGGAATTACACCAGAACATCTGAGCGCAGAGCTAGGCCTTTAGCTTTACATGTTGTTCACCTCTCCTATAACCTGAGTAGAATCATAAATCAGCAGCTCATCGTCTCTGGAAGTAGATGGAAAACTAAGTAATTTTCTTCTGGGCTTAAAGATGGAAGAATGGTTTAATTACCTTTAGCTACAAAGCAATAATCTTGATTTGAAGATATGGTTGTACTTTAGAATATGTTATTATAACCCCTCTGACACAGGAGAAAGCAATGTTTTTTAAACTGCATTTTGCTCTGTGTCTTCAGGCTAGTCTCCATTCTATTCCATTTTCAATGCAAGAGGCAAGAGCAGAATAAATTGTGAACTTGAACTGTTAAAAGAAGAACAGGGATTGTTGATTCCAAAGGTAACTACAGGGTAGATTCACAGCAGAGATAACAAAAAGGGAAATCTAGTAAATGGAATTTGGTTTGGGACAAGCTCTTCAGCAAGAACTATTGCCATAAAGTACCGCTATTGAAATGAAATTAAAAAACAAAACCAAAAACCAAACCAAAAACCAACACAAAAGCACCACCACGAACAACAAAAATCACAACCCAAACCAAAAAAAACCTCCAAACCCAGCTTAGTAGGTTAGGTTTGCTTTGAGTACAAGGTTGGACCAGACGACCTCCAAAGTCCCTTCCAGCCTAAATCATTCCATGATTCTAAACACACTGGAATTTTTCGTGTAAACATATTTGTTCAAGAGATTAAAAGAGATTTAAAAATTGATATTGATTGGATAGGTAGTTATTACCATGGCAAAATTTACAAATAGTCACTTACAAATAGCAAAAATATTACTTCCTCAGTAATAGAAAAAATAATGACCTTATGGTTTAATCATTCAAGTGAAGTCTAGTCAGAGAAAAATATAATGTATAACTCTCAACATTTTCCCTAAGCTTTCCCACTGATGAAACACAACATTTTGGTCATGTATATCACTGCTTCTCTCTCAATCACAGTCCTCTTGTTGCATTCCAAAAAAAAACCCAAGGAAACAATGTTGTTGAATACAAAATTTTATGAATGTTATACAGTAAAGGACTGTTCAAAAGTATTTCAGTGTATAACTTTTAGGAAATTTGGTCTTAATGTGGGATATGCATCACTCATGAACAGGGCACTTAATTTTTATTGCCTTGTTGGTTAAGTTAATTACGTTATAACTCCTAGCAATTTTTCATCAAAACAAGAGGCTGTTTTACCATATTTTTTTCCTTTTGCTTCACTGGAGTGGACTGGAAAGTATCACAAATGTGGACAGAAGAGCATTGTTAGATGGTGGTATTTGTGCTCATAAATTCAATCTAAAATAAAGTTGCTGTAAACCAACAATAAAATGGAATATAAGGCTAACATTAAGGTAAAGGAGTGGAATTTGCCACAGTGAAGTAATGAAATATTTTAGCAGCTTTAGCTTCAGATGTACATTAGGTGAAAAACAAGTAAAATGTAAACTCTTTTGTATTGATTCTCTTATTCTGCTTGTGTTATTTGACCGTGCTTTAGGATTCCACGCTTCAGTTGCAGATATGAACATGGTTAGGTGAGGGACTAAACAACAGCAACAAGAGTCACTATGGAAACAATGGAAGAGTCACAATGGAAGCAAGCTCAAAGGGGTTTGAGCTTCTGCTGATAGTTCTCCTGTAATAGTTGGGACCACTTCTGACCAACAACACATTAAATGGTGATTTATACAGTACCACTATGGTCCGAAGAGAGGTTAAGATGTTCTTCAAGATCAGGCCCAATGCGCAAGGAGAGGTTACTCAAGTGCTATTAAATGTACAAGTACCATTATACAAGTATTTTCTCTTTCTTCTGCTTTCATCGTGGCTTTGTTGGTAGCATTTTTTTTTCCTCTGAAAAGGCCACAGTTTAAACCCCCTCCCAGGAAGATGTCTTTCCTTCACACGGTTTTATAGCTTCATGTTTTTGCCTTTGGTTTCCCTTCTGGTACACCTTTAAACATTCTTAGGACATACACTTCTTACAGGGAGCAGCAGATATTTCCTGTGGTAGCTAAAGTGAAGAGACAATGAATGTCTCATTCCTCACCAAGATTTATATTTTTCTTATTTGGGTTTTTTTTTGTTGGTTTGGTTTGGTTTTTGTTTGTTTGGGAGTTTTTTGTTTGATTGTTTGTTTGGGTGGGGTTTTTTTGGGGGGGGGTGTTGGATTTATTTTTTTTCCCCCTCTCTTCGCTAATCATCATCGACTTGGAAATACAGATTTGGCAAGATCAGCCTGTCTTTCTTCAGGTGAGGGCATCTTATCACCAATGTTTGCAACCCTGGGCCACTACACAAGTTGCTGTGAAGACACCAACTATAAAGACAGTTCCTCTCCTGAAGATATACAATTAAATGTCTGACAAGAGACCATAGTTAGACACAACACATGTGTACACACACACACACACACCAAAAAAAAAAAAGAGAGAGAGACTTGTAGTGGTATTTTGGCAAGAGATCAGGTAAATTGTCACTTGGACAATGCTCCCTATTAGAAGATCACTGATAAGATCTGAATGACTACATGAATGCTGCTCGGTTGTGCTTACCCAGCCTAACTAAATCCAGGAGGAAACAAACAAGCAAACAAGTCATGGAAATTGTGTTTCCCTCAACGTGTCCCTGGGTGAGAAGATAGGGTACTGGGTGGGACATCACAGCAACTCAGGAGAGATTCAGTTTTGAATCCTGGAGCCCCTGTATATCTGGAGAAGGAAACCTCCCTGACCTTCCCAGAAGATGGTATTTTGAGGACTTTTTCTGCTACTGTTCTCTCACTTAAACCTTTTTAAAGCCACCGCCAAGGAGGGAAGAAGATCCAAAGACAAGAACTTACAGTTCTTTGAGATCCCACAGGTGAAAGACCTGGGACAGCTGAAGAAGATTGTATCCTCCTTCCATATCCCTCCTCCCTCTTCTTACCCCTGCCTTGCCATATAGTGTCTCCTTACTCTTGGAATATTTTGATTTGAGCCTAACCGTAAGCAAATCCTATGCTACACTCCAGTAAGGCTAAACTAAAAGGCCTGATGAGGAAATGCTGCTGGGAAACATCTGTGCTTTGTTTTATGCAGCCGAAGAGTTAAAATTATTTTCATAAATACCATAATCTATAAAAGCTGTGAACACCCAACTGTAGTGTCAGACTTCCAAATTGTATAAATCTATTTGTCTCTCATATTAGTAAACATTATTTGAACAGAAATAGCACATTGTAACAGCCTAACAAGAAGCAGTCTTTCTGATGACGTTTGAGACTTCTTTGCTCCACTGTATGGAAATATTTAAGACTTAAAAGATTTATATTACAACGTAGCATTTAAAATGACTTAGTCCTGTTCCCAGTAAAGTCAAAGAGGATTTTTACCATCGGCTTCCATGGAAATGGCATAAGGGCCAAAAGGCATTTTAACATGATTTTTTTTTTTTCCTGTTTTGTTCCAAGAGTCAAGAAGTTTCTCCAAAGGGCCCCTCGCCCCTCCAAAAATAAAATTCAAGCAAGTTATCAAGCGTCGGTCACTGTCACTGCCAGACATTGACATCCATTGAGACCTCTGCGCAGGCAACAGTAAGTGGGCCCTGAAGATCAGACTTCCACCACACACAGCACATTGGGCACAGAGAAACACGGTGGATTTCTAAGTTTATTATTGGAAAGCTTCCGTTGCCTTTTAGGATCCTTTCTCACCATATCCGGCATGCCGTCTTATTTGCTCTGAGATAAAAATTCTCACCTTACGCACACACTTCAAAGACAAAACTCAACATGAACGAGTAAGTGACAAAATCTGATCCTTTAAAGGGATTTCAGTTTGAGTAAACTCAGCAGCCTTTGGTCCATTTTCTTTTTTATGATTGACATGCCAAATTCAATGAGAAAAACAAAGAAACAGTTCCATAAATTTCTAAAATCCATGTTTTGTTTTAAATAATGCAAGGACAAAGACCATTTCTCTTCAACTGAGTTTTCTCACCAGACTCTGGTGTTAAAATGTTTCTCTTTGTTGTTTTTTATGTTTTATGCTTGGGTTTTTTAATAATTTTTTAGGTCGTGCATTTTGCATTTCTATTGAGCCTTAAGTGATACGTGAATAGCAAAAGCATATTTTTCTTCTTGATAAAAGTTTACAGGAAACATGAAAATGACACATCCTAATATTTAGGTTTTTCTTCCTTCTTTTGCTTTTTGTTCTGGGTTGTTCTTTTTTTCTCTCTCCTGTCTTTTAGCTATTCCTCTGCTACAGTGCCTTCTATATTAATGTAACAGCAGAAGGTTTTCTCTAAAGTATCTTCCACTGCATTTCTTAGTGGTGTATTTTCCAAAAATCTTATTTGACATCCTTTAAAATATCAACTGCATCAGGACACAAGTCCTCACAAACTGAACAATTATAACCCAGGGAAACTGCGTATCTTCCCATCTTTTTAACTGCATCCACTGGATTTATCTGACCACAGACATTTATCTCAAACAGCTGGTTTTCAATTGGCGCATCTAAAAGCTGAAATGAAGGAGGAAAAAAAAAAAGAACCCATAGGAATGAACAATAATGACATTTCTCAGCTGCATAGTTTCATATATTTAAAGAAAACTAAGTTTACCTTAGTTTTCTAAATTTGCAAAGAAGCTACTGAGTTGGGACAAAGGTTATTTTTTTAGTTGCTGGTTTCAGCAAAGATTTTTTGTAGAAACTTAAGCATTGACTAGTATGAAATTAATTTCCCCCACATCTTAGATGGGAATAATAATAATTGTAATAATAATACTCTCTTTCTCTTCCTTTTTGTTCTGGCCATTTATTGAGAATTACAAGCTCCATTGGAAACTACCTACTGTGCACATGTCCAGAGCCCACATTGATGGGTTCTTGGTGTAGTTTGGTATAACTAAATGTAGAACAAATTTTTTAGTCATGAAGAAAATATGCTTATGTGCTTCCTAAAAGTTACATTCAAAAAAAAAGTCTGAGCATTTTTCAGTATGGTAGTATGCATCGGATTCAAACGGAAGTCAACGGATAACAGTGTTCAGGCCTGAATCTTCTTTTTTCTTTAATATGTGAGCAGCGAGTAGTTTCTGAAATACTTGCAGTGTAGTTTTCAGCTGAGAACATTTTGGCAAGTGAGGGGGAGATGTATGGGATAAGCAGCTAAATTGCTTCCCAAATATTCAAGCAAGAGTGAGTACTCAAGGAGTCAACTGCTCATCAGAATCTGGAATATGATGTTTGGAAACTTGGAGACTGCTTTCATTAAAAAAAAGTAATAATAAAGATTTGCCCACCTGCTCTTTGTTATGATTTCTGTTCAGTACTTTTTTATTTATGTGTATATATATACACACATGCACCATGTACGAATAAAACAAGTTACACTGAAGAAAACCTTCTAGATCGCCTCCCTGTTTGGTGGTTTGGGTGTTTTTTTCAGTGAATAATCAACCTACATTGCCATGAAAACTGTGTCGGTGGGTGAGCAACAATATTTACATACGCAGATAAACACTAGAAACGCTCTTGCTGAAGTTTAGGGTTTATAATCCCCCTATTACTGGTAAAGTCTTCTATAATTTCCTGAAGCATTTGCTGTTTGGACTGAGGTTACTTATTCTTGTGCTACGCTTTGAACGGTGCCAAACTCCTCTAGTGGGATTCTCCCCCCCGGCCTCAACCGGTGTAAAAACAGGCAGGTGCTCCGCACAAGGCCAATGCCATCAACAAGGATGTGACAGCACAGCATCCGACAAGGTCGTGAAGGCACGGAAACACATCAGGCACAAACACGATGTCATAGAATCATAGAATCACTTGGGTTAGAAGAGACCTTCAAGATCATCGAGTCCAACCATAGACCTATGCCAAAACCACCCCTAAAACATGTCCCTCAGCACTATGTCCTCGCAACGTGCCCCCTGTGACAGCTGCCATGGGAAACCTAACTTGGAACTTCCTTGGGTCTCAGTGTGAAAAATAAAAAAATAAAATTTTTGACCACGTAGCATTAATATGGGAGTGGGTGTTGACTTCTCACCCCTTAGGCATGAAGCTAAACCCTACAGGTGTCGAAATGAAATCGTCTGGAGCGTTTTGCTCGCTTCTATTCTCTTTCGCTGGTGTCGTGCTCCAGTGTTGTTCCGTTTGAAGAGCCCTAATTGACCCTTTAAGCTTAAACACAGCCAGACAAACTTTCAGCCCAGACAATTATGAGGGGAAAACACGGTAATGTCACGCAAACGTGATCCAGTGACTTAATTAGAACCAAGTTAGCCGAGAGGGAGAGAAGCTGTAAATCTCCTGAGACTCCTCGGGGGGCTGTTGCAGGAGGGTGAAGCCCTTGCAGCGCTGGGGAAGGGCAGTACAAGGGCGGTAAAAAAAAAAAAAAAAAAAAAAAAAAAAAAAAAAAATCACAAAAACCCCCAACACCGCCCCAAAACCAAAACATAAAACCCAACCCGCATTTGACAGAAGAAAACGTTGGGATAAGGCTGTATATTTTTAAAGGAAAAGGTTAAAAAAGCCTGCAGGGAGGGAGCCCAAAGAGTTAATTTCCAGCAGCGCTTGAAAACAGGCAGCAGCCCGGGAAGGATCCCGGCGCCCTCTGGTGCGAGGCGGCAGCAGTAGTGGAAATTTCCTTTAGAAACCAGCTTTGTTTCAAAGTTCAGACAGATTAAAATGAGTCTTCAACGTGCCGACGGGACGAGGGGATAATTTCCCCGAGCGGCGAAGCGGGACGAGGGGAGTTTTGCTTGGGGGCGGCTTAGTTTGGGGGTGATGGGGAGGGAATATTTGTTATTACTATTATTTTGTCTCGGGTTGGTTTTGTCCTGTCCATCCCCCCCACAGCTTATTTCTGCTCAAGTCGAGCCGGTTGCGATATGAAGAACGGAGCCTTGAAAACCGGGCGGTGAGTGAAAACATCACAGGCTCCTCGGAATAATGGTTGCAGTGTGACAAACATATTAAAAAAAACCCAAAAAAACCAAAAAAACCAAAACAACAACAACCAAACAAACAAAAAAACCAAACAACAAGCGACAACAACAGAAAACACACACCAAAAATCCCATGCCCGCCTGTTTCTCTCCGGTCTGGAGTTTCCAAGGGAGGGCTAGCATAAACGATCACGGAGAAATGTCTTCTTGTCTTCTTCCTACATGACTTTCATACTAAGCGGGAAAAGCCTCCAGGAAAGGAAAAAATAAAAAATAAAAAAAATAGAGCATTCTTGATTTCAAGCACCTCTCCCTTAAAACTGAGGGATGCTGCCTAGCTCCAGTCGACACCTTTATTTTGAACTGCCAGGAGAGGGAAGAGCCTTCTCTGCTATCAGGAGGCAAATTCAGAATTTTTTTTTATAGCTTCACAGCAAATAACAATCCGTGGCTGGTTTTGAGAAACAAAACGCACAGAGAAAAGCCTACCTACGAACGAAAATGGGCCACCGGGTCAAAACGGGAGAGCAAATCGCGGGGTTATTCCTTTAGGTACCTGCTGGGGAAATATGCTGGTTTTAACCTCTTAAAAAAAGGGGTGGGGTGATTGGAGGGGAGGCTGGTGGTGGAGGCAGCTTCCCAGCTCATCTTTACCAGCTATTTCTCCTTCATTCCTGATACCTCCCAAAGTGGCCTATCTTTCAGCAAATGCATCCTCCAACCCCTTCAGGAGAGCTGCCAAAAAAACAGGTCCACCCCCCGCGGAGGTGCCCTACCAGGGTGGGCGATGGTACCTCGGCGGTACCTGGGTACGACGATGATAAGGGGGTTTTTTTTAGCTCGCCTTTGCCTGCATCTCTTCCTCTCAGCATCCTTTCCGCGGGCGCAGCAGGCGCTGAGTTTCTCCCCTCAGCTAAGGATAAATTTACCTTTAAAAAAAAAAAAAAGGCATTTTTAATTTTTTTTTTTCTTAAAGAGGCTTTTTTTTTGGGGAAAAAAAAAAAAGGCGGGTTGGTTGGTTTGTTTGTTGTTTGGGATTGTTTGGGGTTTTTTTTTGGTGTTTTAGTTTTTGTTTTTTAAAGGAGGTTTTTGAAGTAAGTGCTTTCACCTCCCGTCCTGACAAGGCTTGAGAAAGTTTGGGGAAATAAGCGGCAAGTCCCTGACGGGCGCTCTGCTTCTTGCATAGCGATCAAAACACATTTCCTTGGTGGGGGGAAAGCCAAAAAACCCCTCTAAACTAAACACAATTTATTTCATAAAAGCCGTCAGATTTCTGTCGTCAAGGTGGGGGCGAGGCTTTGTAGATATACACGCATGCGGCTCTCCCC
>VZSF01005548.1:58151-235977 GCA_013398295.1 Chionis minor | reverse complement strand
TTTTTTTTTTTTTTTTTTTAATTCCTTCCTTCCTTTCAAAATAGTGTTTGAAATACCCCGCTAGCAGCTACCTAGGGGCAATGCGCAAAGCAAGCAGAGGGAGCCGGGAGAAGCCAGCACGGGCGGCAGCTCCGTGCGGTGCGTGGTGGTGAGGATGATGATGATGATGATGATGATGATGATGATGATGATGGTGGTGGTGGCGGTGGCGGCGGTGGCGGCGGCGGAGGTGCTGTGCTGTGCTGGTGGCGGTGCTGGCGCTGCTGCTCGGACCCTGCCCGGGGGAAGGGACACGCCGCCAGGTAACTCCCGGGGCTGCCCCGCCGGCGGGGCCGGGGGCCCGGCGCGCCCGCAGCGGGGGTGGCGCACCTTGGCAGGGCGGCGGGGCACGGAGCGGCCGGCGTCGCCCCTGGGGACTCCGACCCCGACTCCTCCTCCCGCCGGACCGGAGGCGGGCATCGCTTCTCCCTGGCCGGGGGAAGCGCGTTGTTTCTGCGCCGAGACCCCGAGGGGCGGCGGGGGTGAGCCGGCGCCCAGCCCGGCAGCCTGGGGAGAGCCCCCGGCCGCGGAGGCGCTCGTTAACCGGCCGCTTTTGCTCCGGAGGGATCTCCAGTCCCGCAGTTAGAGCTGGCTCCAGGACCTTTTCCTTGTGAGGAAGGGGGTGGAGGTAGGGGTGGGGGAAATGAGAGTCGGTGGGTGGGACTGCAAGGAGTTTCGGNAAGGGGTTTTTTGTTTTCTTTTTTTTTTTTTTTTTTTTTTTTTCCCCCCCTTTTTTTTTTTTTTTTTTTTTTTTTTTTTTAATATCTATATCTGTATCTAACGTCGCGGTGGAGAAGTAGCGGCTGGGCTGGTCCCTGCGGGCTGCGGGGAGAGAGAATCCGCCGCGGTTCCGCTGCAGGTCCCCCGGCAGGTCCCTGTCCCCGCCGGGCGCCGCCTCAGGGTGCAGGGGGGGGGCGCGTCCCGGGGCCGGTCACCACCCGCCGCGCCGAGGGGAGCCGTGCCCGGCCGGGGGGAGCCGGGGCAGCTGCCAAGGGGTTTCCGCGCCCCCGGCGAGACCCGAGCACACTTTGGGGCAGCGGCGGGGAGGGGAAGGGCGCTGGGGGCGGCGGGTCCCCCCGCCCGGTGGAGCCGGTTTAAGACCAGGAGCCACGTTCCGACCTCGGGCGTCCCGCCGGCCCCTCCGTGCCGGCACTCGGGGATCGGGCCCGGGGGAGCCCCGGGAAGCGCAGGTCGGGTCCGGTCCGGAGGCCCGGGGGCGGCGGCGGAGGGGCTCCCCTCGGGTCGGGAAAACCCGCCTCGGTATCCCCGGCCTCGCATCTACCTCGGCGGCGGGGGCCGGGCGGCTTTTCCNGACTCCTCCTCCCGCCGGACCGGAGACGGGCATCGCTTCTCCCTGGCCGGGGGAAGCGCGTTGTTTCTGCGCCGAGACCCCGAGGGGCGGCGGGGGTGAGCCGGCGCCCAGCCCGGCAGCCTGGGGAGAGCCCCCGGCCGCGGAGGCGCTCGTTAACCGGCCGCTTTTGCTCCGGAGGGATCTCCAGTCCCGCAGTTAGAGCTGGCTCCAGGACCTTTTCCTTGTGAGGAAGGGGGTGGAGGTAGGGGTGGGGGAAATGAGAGTCGGTGGGTGGGACTGCAAGGAGTTTCGGTCTCTCTCTTTTTTTACTTCTTTTTTTTTTCCCCCCCTTTTTTTTTTTTTTTTTTTTTTTTTTTTTTAATATCTATATCTGTATCTAACGTCGCGGTGGAGAAGTAGCGGCTGGGCTGGTCCCTGCGGGCTGCGGGGAGAGAGAATCCGCCGCGGTTCCGCTGCAGGTCCCCCGGCAGGTCCCTGTCCCCGCCGGGCGCCGCCTCAGGGTGCAGGGGGGGGGCGCGTCCCGGGGCCGGTCACCACCCGCCGCGCCGAGGGGAGCCGTGCCCGGCCGGGGGGAGCCGGGGCAGCTGCCAAGGGGTTTCCGCGCCCCCGGCGAGACCCGAGCACACTTTGGGGCAGCGGCGGGGAGGGGAAGGGCGCTGGGGGCGGCGGGTCCCCCCGCCCGGTGGAGCCGGTTTAAGACCAGGAGCCACGTTCCGACCTCGGGCGTCCCGCCGGCCCCTCCGTGCCGGCACTCGGGGATCGGGCCCGGGGGAGCCCCGGGAAGCGCAGGTCGGGTCCGGTCCGGAGGCCCGGGGGCGGCGGCGGAGGGGCTCCCCTCGGGTCGGGAAAACCCGCCTCGGTATCCCCGGCCTCGCATCTACCTCGGCGGCGGGGGCCGGGCGGCTTTTCCTTCTCTCCCACCCCCGTGCCGAGCTCGGACCTTTTGGCACCCCGGCGGGTGGGAAATATGGGCGCCTACCCTTGAACTGTATGTGGATTTCTATATCTATCTTATTTGTTTATATTTTTTTCCCCCTCCGTGTGCGTGCGCGGGAGCGCACGCACACAAACAAGCACGTGTGCGTGTGATTCCCCCGCCTGTGTATTTTCTGTGGGCTGTGGAAAAATCTAACCCCTCCGCCGGGGAGGAAAAGTAGGAATAAACACACCCATAAAAAGAAACTAAGCGCCTATTTCTTACGTTCTTAATTCTTAATGAAATGCACATGCTTTGGCTACCGATTTTTAAAGGCGCTTGACTTATGGAAGCGCGTTGGGTTTAATTCGGGTGGATGCTATTGATTAAACCAAATAGCCGGGGCTGCCTGTTTCTGTTCCCAGGCGGGATATGTCTGCTGGTAGGTGACCAATAGCTTGTGGGGGAAAAAAAAAATAAAATTGCAGTGATACCTTTTTTTTTTTTTTTAAACAGGAGGAAGGAATGGTAATAAATAAATAAATACACCCTTTTAATATAAGCGTAGCCATATTTTTCTCAAAACCGTAGGAAATTACTATCCTACAAAGTTTTCCTTCTATAAATAGTTCAAATCTTGAAACAAAAGTTTTAAACCGCACACCAGATGCTGGGATGCTGGCGGTTTCCCTTGCTGTGTGACATAATTATAAGGTCCGAAAGCAAAAGCTATAGAAGTATAATAATAATACTAAGGCGACTGCTGAGGGGAAATACAAGGGAAGCGATGCCTGCTTTATTTAGAGCGAACTGCTTGGGGATCTTTTGAGCGCTGCCCTGCGACAATGAGAAGTTGGTGCGGATAAATAATGCTCCCTCGCCTTTTCCCTGTGCCATCCCCAGTTCATCCCTTCAGCGGCAGGTCACTGGGAGCTGGACCCGCGGAGCCGGAGCCGAGGTGGCTATTGCGGTCCAGCAGAGCAGAAGGGAAAGGGATCAGGAGGTGAAACCCAACAAAGCGGAGCCCCCAAAGCGACGCGCACCTCCCTCCATCCATCACTCCCGGAGGGACGGAGCCGGCTGCCTCCCCGTCCGGGCGGGGAGAGGCTGCCCGCCTCCCTTCTCCCCCCTTCCCGGGCTCCCCGCCCGCCCCCCCGGGGCCACCCCCGACCCGGGGGGTGTCTCGGCTCCGTCCCCCCTTCCCCTTGGTCCCCAGTAAGCGGGGAGCAGCGGCGGGGAAAGCCGGGCGCGCTGCGATGCTTCGCCTCGCTCCCGGCTGGAAGTTAAAAGAAAGAGGAGTTATTTCAGTGCTTAATGGATAGTAGCCTAGCGAACTTGTGGTGTTTATCTTGTGGGTAAATATACTCCTCTGGCTTACTAATGGTAGCTTTTGAAGATTAAAGCATAGTAGAGCCTGTTCGAGCATTATCTTCTGGTGTCTGTTTCTGCTCCCCTCGCTCTCTGGAGGGGAGGATGCTTCCCAAGCTGCTATTTACTGAGCTCCCGTGGACTGTCAATGGTTATGTTAATTTTGCCCGAGATCTCTATCATCTTTTGGCTATGGGAACAACTCCTCGGCCTCCGAGTTTCTGGGCCTTCAGGGTTAAAGGCGAACCTGCCAGGGGCACTATGTGGGCGAGCAAAGCCAGCGCCGGGTGTCCCTGCTCCGTCTCTCCGGGTACGTGTGAGGCCAGGCGGGGAGGGGGGTGGGTAGGATGCAGCTCGGTAATTCTGCTAGAGAAGCTGTAAAGCAAAAATCCCAGTGCGAGGAAACGGGCTTTTTCAGCGTGAAAAAGGTAATGGTGAAATGAAATTTCACTTTTTTCCCCAAAGAAAGAGGCACCGGGGCCTCAGCGTTTTGTGTGCGCTAGCTGGGAGGAAAGCAAAGTTGCGGTAGAACACATCCAAAATCAGTCTAAAGAGCCAACAGCTTTATAAAATTGCTTTCTGTATCGTAAGCATGCTATCTGATAAAGTAATCTTCGGTGTGCTTGCCTACTAACCTTTGGCCCCCTGAGACACTGTAAACATTTTTACAACCAGAAGCATTCAGTGACTGACTTCTCAAAAAAAGAAAACTGACTGCGGCTAGAAGAGCTGTGGTGGGATGATTGATGCATTTTAATGCTCTGGACATATTTTGGTAATCCAATTACATATTTAAAGTATAAAACTGACACTTAATAATATCGATGTAATTAGTATAAATGTCTAAAAAACAGGATTATATATAATACTCCCTGGCACCATTTCTTGCAGCGCATGTTTGAGTGCGCATGTGTCTGTACACATACACATATTTAGCTTCTTCTAAAGAAGATGGTGCTAGGCTAATTTTCCATTTGTGTACTCCTTTCACTGTTCATCTTCTTTAGGGTTGGATGCATTCACCAGCAACATGAGAGTCGGTTCTTAAGAAGCTTACTTTGGGGATTATCTGCTGGTAGTTAATTCAGTTATTTGCTATAAAGCAATTGGGAATAACTCGTAAGAGAGAGTGTGTGTATGTAGTAATAGCAGCATAAATCTTCAAAGTGGCTACGTATTGTAACAGTGTATTCTAACAGCAAATTATTTATATTTGTGCGTAGATATTACTGGCTGGTTAGGAAACGTGGAGGGATAAAAATGCCCTGCACGTTTTGCATCTGTTCTTCTGATGCTCCCATGTCCTTGCAATTCAACATCCTTTACAACAGGGCTCCTCCACACTTGTGGGAAGCGGGTTAGAAGGAATGCATATTTTTCATATGCCTGCAGGAAAGTACTCGTGCCTAATCCCTAAAGATTAGGACTGCTGGAGACAGTCCCTGAAGCTTGTCTCTCAGCCTGTGCGGTGCGGTGCGGGAGCTGCGCATTCCCTGTTAATAGCAACCAGTGTGACTGATGCTCCCACATTAGCCGATACAGTCAGGGCTACACAATCTGGCTGTATTGACCCCTGTGGTCAAACTGGCTGTTGTGGGAACAGGATTGTCCCTGGTTTAGTCACTGGACTGCGGTGTAAATCTGTCCTTTCCCTGCCTTTGTACCTTAGTCATCTTATAACTGAGGCCATGCACTCCTTAGGGCAAGCTCTCTCTCTCAGCCTCTATTTGTGAAGTGTCCTGTGCCCAAAGACAGCTCTGTTGAGATCCTCAGGTACCCCTTTTACATGATACTGTAATAATAGTCATCTATAAGAGGATTTGGAATAGGACTTCAACTTTGCTGTCCCCCAGAGATGCGCTGGCTTAGAGACGGAACAGGTGAACATACAAAGGGTATCGACTCTTTTCAGGATTACCTAAAGGTAATGCTTTTGCTCAGCAGAAACAAGAAGGATAAAGAATATTTGCATGCTGGGCTGCCATAATCACCGTGAGCTTGGCTTACCTGCCCGATACAGTCTATTTCCATGTATTGAAGCTGCCACACAAAGATGGGAGAGCGGTTGTGGTACGACTTCTTGGTAGCTCTAGAAGATAAAGCCCACCATCTCTCTGAGAGACCCAGACTAAAATCCCCTGTATAAAACTGCAGAGCTTTTGTAAATCTGTGACTGGCCACCCCTCTCCCTGCCATAGTCTAGGCCAAGCACCCAAGTTCTGAATATCCTCCAATCCAAATGCATTTGGATGCAGGCACCTCTCTCAATCCTTTGTGGCGAGCAGGTTCTGGGAATTAGACGTCTAGCACACCTTAAAATTGAAAAAAAAAAAAGTAATGACTTAAGTAATTATAAGGGAAAGTGGCAGTATCCAGAATTTGTAGGACAACAGCGTGGAATTATTACATGTGCTGCGTTACTAACATAATATAACAAGTGGGTATAAAGCAACATGAAATATTCAGGTGAGTAGGTAAGATTAAATGCAGATATGCTTGCCTGTTAAACAAAGAGCTAGGCTAATCCCTCAGAAGATGGTCTTTCAAAGGAGGTGTTAAAGGGCTAAACAAAGCGAGCTGCAATTATTTAGTTAGACTGACAAACACATTTTATGCAATGGAAAAGATGCCCCACGTGCACCTGGCAATATGGCATGCTAAAGGGAGAGCAGCACCATGTGTTTTGTCAGTGCATGGCACTGCGTAAATTCAGACTGAAATAGTGTCAGAGAGATTCCTAACCTCCAAAATACAGTCTAACTACCTAGTCCTCCCAAGTTACCACAAGCAACAAAAAGCTGGGACCGGCTATAGATCAAAGGAGTTCTGCAGACGCGCTGACACCACGTGTTACAGAACTGGTTAATGTTGCAAGCCTGATTTCCTCAGCCCATAACCTTTGCACGTCATTTTGCCCTCAGTGGACTCTCACTGGTGCCTTTCGTGCACACTGGCAAACCACCTCTACCTGCTAACTACCTGTCAGATGGCTTTTTGCAACCCCAGGTTCTCCTGTCTGCTTGATTCTTCTCATTATTTTTGCTCTTTCCTCCTTGATGTTTCACTGCCCTCCCGTACAGCATTAGCCCAATCTGCTGCAGGTGTATAACTTCTGCAGAATTACCGAAGTCTACATGAAGGAGTCGTATGGGAACCAGCCGGGCCAGGTTCATGAGAACCATGACCAAAATATCTCGCATGAAAGTGAAATCTCTATCACTTTTGGGTTCTGGGGTTGTGCCATGCACTTGTGAATACCCTGGCAATGAGCTGAACAAACTTGTCATGGAAAGCTGCAGATTTACAAGCCCAGAATTGCCTGGGAAGCTAAGAAAGACCAGGAGCTGAGGCACAGGAGTGCTCCGGAAGAAAACCCAAGGAAGGCAGGTTCCTGGAGAACGTCTTTCAGTCCTTTAAGGTTTATTAGCACCCTCTCCTTCTTTTTTACTGTCCCTTCAGTCCTCCCCCAAAGGGAAGATTTTGTCCAAACGTCCAAAATGACATTTTCCCTCCATTGTGGAGAACTGCACAGGACTTGCTGGCTACTTCTTCTCAAAACAACTCCTGTGTATTTGCTTTTGCTATAGCACATGCATAAGGAGCGTTGCAAATACTTCAACTAGAGCAAATGTGAAGAAATTCTAGATACAGAGACTAAACTATTTTCTCAGTAGGTTTTTCTGTCCATATGCAATGTATTTCTAGGACTTCTCTCTTCTGCTACTGCCTAAGTGTTGTTAGGACACACCTTTAGATAAAGCACTGAGTTGTCTTTTCCAGGCTTTTCTCCTGTGCTTGCTTTCTAAAAGGCTTGATAGTGTGATGGAGTTAAAAGCTAGCTGCCTCATTCAGTTCTAGTGGAGTACAGGCAGCTTTTCTAAAGTTAAGATAGTTACGGCCAAATGGTTGCTCTCATCATAAAAAAATGTTTCTTCCACTAGGATCTGACAGCAAGATGATTATCACCTATTAATTATTTTACAGCAAATCATCCCTTCTTTAGAAAATCTGAAGACAGGCTAAATTAAAGAGTTATTGTATCTTTTCTGGAAATAATTTTAATAGTGCATACAGTTGGTACCCACGTCATAGTTACACTTCTGAACATTTATGTTCTTTTCAGCCTATGCTTGTGGATCAGATTTCCCTCGTGGCAGGAACCCACAAAGGATAAAATTCACGTTTATGCAAAAATCCCACTTAATCATCATGGTGACATAGTCTTTGTTCCAGCCCTTTGTCCAAGGTCAAATTTCACCCCGAGTTCCTAACTAATAACAAAAAAAGGACGTCCAGTGGTATAGCAAGTGTGCAGCTGAGGGCAAAAGCTAGCCTCAGATGTTTTACGTGTGGCAGAAGATTTTTCCCCTGTGAAGTGGCACCAAGTCCACGGGTTACTGCACTGCATGTCCCAAATTGGTTATTTGAGGTAGGGCCGCCCTGTTGCTAATCAGTGGCACCACTTTCAAAACTGATTGAACTCTGTGGAGTTTACTAGCAGATTTGTGGTCTAAGGGTAGTGCTGATAACTTGTTTTTTCCACTAGCCCGTACCTGGAATGCACGACAAAGGCATTCAAAGATATTTTCTTCTGGATGGCCACCTCTATAGCTCTGTACAGCATTTTGGGAAGCTCTTACACCTTCTCTTTTCAGCCCTGAGGGCCTCATGCTTCTCTCCCCTGGGCTAACGTCCACAGGTCAGTAAGGTAATAAAGCAGGAGCGGCTCCACCGCAGTCAACGGAGCGACTCTGGTGCAAGTGAGAGGAGAACCAAAGAGAAAGTCAGCACAAGCCTTGTTCTTCCAGTATCCATTCGAGTACAGCCTTGGCACAGACTGCCATATTACGCAATTTAAAGGGAATGTGGCCATACTTCCTAAGAACATACAGCAAAAGCAATATTAATAGGAGGCCATGTCAGAAAAACCCCAAATCAGTTCTATGGGTTATTGAAAGAATCATTATGGCCTCTGGTGCCAGTAAGGGCTGACATAAAAACAAAACCTTATTTATTTTTTTGAGGGGAGAAGCACTTCAAAAGCACTGTGGCATTTGCTCGTTATATGCAAGGCATTATGGGGCAGCCCAGCTTTCAGAGCTGGAAGTAAGCATAAGCCATAAAGATATAAACCACTGTCTGCCTGTGAGTAGGGCCTGGAAAACAATTTGAGGTGTATTTAATTTAAAATTGTTTAAGTGCTGCAGTACTGGGATTGGATATCATATCCACCCTTCTAATCTGGCTGAAGCGAGACATAATTATGAAAAGTGACTACTATTTAATAATAGTTTCTTTCATTCAAGGATCGTAAGTGAATTAATCCTCCCAGTATTCAAGTGAACTGGGCAAGGATCATTTCACTCACCGCTGAGGTGGAATGCAGCAGCTGCTACATAGCGCCCGGCAGAGCTGTATGGACACGTAGGACCAGCACCATTCCCAACATCGTAGAATCATAGAATGGTTTAGGTTGGAAGGGACCTTGCAGATCTTCGAGTTCCAACCCCCCTGCCATAGGCAGGGACACCTCCCACTAGACCTGGTTGCCCAAGGCCACATCCAGCCTGGCCTTAATCCACATCCCCGGCAGCAAGGCAAGAAAGCATCTGAAAAAGCCCAAGTGCATCTCCAATCGATCTGGACCCTGGCCAGGGCAGTGGGATAACCGCTCTAAAGAGCACGTTTTTCCACGGTGGGTTTTGCTCCGTGGTAAAGACCGGTCAGGTCCGAGCCTGAGATGCTGAATAGCAGTATCCTGACTTTTGCCTGCCTCAGTTTCCCACAGCTTTAACAGGGCAATAGCAGCGCTGGCACGACCTGCAGGTAGGGGAGGGGCAGGAGAGCGAAAGCTGCCACAGCACTTTGAAAACGGAAAATGCGGCGTAAGTGCAACCTCATTACTTTCGGGGATCCTTTTCAGACCACAAGCAGCGGAGACGGCCTGGTTGCGTCTCATCTGAAACACGGCATCGCTCTTGCCTACTTCACCACTGTGTCCAGTGCGGTCTTGGGGAGAGGGCAGGGGGAAAGCGCCACTTTCCAAAGTCACGAGCATCATTTCTGGCATCTCCCCTTTTCTGCGGGAGCCAGCCAGCCACCCATGGGCACAGGCAAGCAAGGCTTGGCCGAGGAGAGCCGCCGGCCGTGGGGTGAAAGGTGGCTGGTGGCAGGCTGGGTAGCAGGCAGGACATGGTTAAGGGAGTGCTGAGGGGAATGGCAGCATCTCTCATGACTCCTTTGGCTGCTCGCCAGGGAGCCATGTGACTCCTTGGCTAAAAGAGTCCTCTCAACCATGAGACACTTTTTTTTTCCCCCCTCTGGTTGTACCTTTTCTTTTCTGAACTTAAAAGAAAACAAAACGTACCCACAAAACTTTCCACATTAAAGTTATATTGTAGTCCGATGACTCAGGATGAGAAATTCAAGGGGAATGAAGAGGAAGGGGAACATTTCTGAATCAGACCTGTTGTTCTGAGCCTTAAAGGAGAGGAGGATTTTGCTGGATGGAGAACAGCACTGCTGTACAGCACAGTGAGCAAGGAGCAAAGGACGGGGCGTAAATCTATTCCCTACTGCTGTGGGCTGACGCTAAGTCTGTCACGGTAGCTTCAACTCCAGTGGACTTCGATGCCATCAAAAGGGCCATGGGTGCGAGCGCAAATATAAATATGGCTTCATCTGATTCATAGTAAATTCCTTTTTCTCCACTCCCATGGCCTAAAGGGTACACCATCTAGCTTTACAGTTTTTGGTTGTTTTCTTTTATTGGCACCTCTCATCACAGTATCTGAGCGCCGCCCATAATAATTAGATTGGCACATCCCTAGTAGACTTCCTGGAGTCATTTATTCTTCTCCCTTCTCTGTCTCTGGGGAGCTCTGCCCAGGGTAGGTGCTTCGGAGGGGAGGGATGGGGTCAGGTTATTGTTGTTAATGTCACTCTGGGTATGTTGTAAAAGATGTATCAAAGAGGAAGTTCTTGCACTATGACCTAAAGGTCATCAGACTCTGGATTAGTCTAATCTCTGAAAGTTTTTCCCCAGACAGATCCTTTCGACCGAGAATAACTTACCTTTGGGCTCAGAGCTTTGTCTTGTGTTTTGTGATCTTCGCTGCTCCAGAGGAGCTCAACAGCCCTGGCAGAGGCAGAGGTTGGGTCTGCCTTCTCTTGCTGGGCCGTGATCCACTAATTGCTGCGTGGAGGTTAGCCTTCACACCTTGAACTGGGGATGAAAGAGAATAGGGGAGACGAGAAGAGCTTGCATGCAGAGGCAATGTGCGCAGCGTAACCTCACCTGGACACGTGCTATCTGCTTTGAAGTCGGCATGCTGTTTTCATGGTCAGAGCACTTTGGAAGTCATAAAGCCCGTGTCTCACTTTGGCTTTGCCCTCTTTTGAGAGAAAAAGGGCAAGACGTTTTGAAAATTGCCAGCCAAGCAATTTTGCAGGCTCATACATCTCTTTGGGTCTCTTGCGGGCTGCACTGAGTGGTTGGAAAAGCCATGCCTGGACAGTGGCAAGTTCAGGGATGTCCATTAACCTGTAACATGCAGTGCAAGCTGTGCTGAGGGTGTGGGGGAGCAGAACAGGATTTAGAAACAACAGCTGGCTCCTTTGTAACCCCCAAAGGTGGCTGTGCTTCTGAGCAGAACCAAGGCATCATCTCAGTGTAAATACTGAATTTTAAGGAATGCGCTTGGGACAAGCATGTGTGCCTGCCCCTGTGTGCTCCTCTCCTCTCCCCACCCCAACTACACAGCGTGCCAAAGCCAGCTCCTCAGCAACAAGACTTGGCAGGTGGCACCTGATGAGATAATCATGCCCCTGGGACATTAGGAGGCATGAGGTGCAGCCAGGTGCTCCTAATCTGTTCATGGGTGTGTTTTTCTGTGGTAACCACACCTTCGAGTGTTGTCTTCCTGCAATTAGGAAATTTGTTCAGTTTAGGTCAAGTACTTCTATTAGGGTGCTCTTCACATCTAACATGTGTTGGCATGGCAGGAGCATGTGGATGTCCAGGGTCAGGCAATGCACTGTGCTAAGTGCTGTTCCTGCAGCTGGCAGAGAAGAGTTCCTACTTCTCACCACTTCACTCGCTGCTTATTTCCGAACCTGGACTTTCCCTTCACAAAACCCCACTAATCTGAGCAATAATTCAGGTGCAAATAAAACCAAATTGAAACGGCTCCCTCAGACAAGATACTCCATTTTGTGTGTCACAGACAAGGAACCTTTTAAGAGTTTGCTGCTTTTGCTTCCTGGGATTTCCATTTTGCCAGAAGTGCTTTAAAAACTAAAACATATGAGGGCTGTACTGCAGCAAAGATCAAATGGCAGTTCCTTCTTGTAGGTGGAAAATGCCTTGCTTTCACAGGGTGGCTTGCATTTCAGTCTTACTGAGGGCACGGAAGCTAGGTGTTAAATCAGTCTGGTAGTGCAAAATACCAGTCCTACCTTGTTATTAAAGACTGGGCGTAATAACACCCAAGAGACAATGAGGCTTTGGCGATCATAGAGGTGAAGAGGAAAGGGGGGGCCTCCAGCTGCTCACGAAATTAATTCCCTATGTCTTTACCTGGGCAGAGCTGTCATTGCTCGCCATGTCTGCTGCAGTGCTCTAAGAGGTATATACTGAAACAGCGCAGAAATGGCTTCAAGCGCTGCCAAGGGCTTGGTGAGACTTTGGGGAAGCCTTTCCTGCCTCTGTGTTGCAGTTCCTCTTCCAGCCTTGCCTGCTTGGGCTGCAAGTGGGGGAAGATCTCTCTGTGCATCCACACAGGGAGGCACGTGCAAAACTTGCGCTACTTGCCAGCCTAAGTGCTGCCTGGTTTGAAGTTTCAGTTTAAATTTTGGCTCCATCCAAACGTTGCCTGAATAACTGCAGGATTTAGCTCACAGCATTTTGTTAGGACAGTGCTGTTTACTTGAAAGAAATGGTAAAATCTGTCAACTCCCTGAGGAAGATCTCCTACGTTGGGTAAAGATAAATCAGAGGGACTGATGTGTTTTACCTCTCCAAAAATGAAAAGCACTTTCAGTGCTAACAAGGGTCCTGCTTTTCTTCATATTGCATAGCTATGTTTTTTGAGGTGTATCAGATCTTTGCTTACATGATAGTTGCCATTGTATACCTAATTAGAAATCAGCTTTAGCTTTCTGACAATAGCTGGCACGGATTATGTTCACTCTAAGACATCTTGTGAGATAATTAAAGCGATGACTGACAACATAGCACAGCGAAAGGAATGTTTCCCAAAGTAGAGCTGCTTTACAGGTTGCTTGTATGCATTCTGTTAAATGCAGCCCCGGTATCACGACCCTGACTTTGATGAATTCACCAGAAATGAATCTGGCCCCTTAGTTTTTTAGAGTGAATCCTGAAATTCTCTCAGTTTCTGACTCCTTTTAAATTCAATTTTGAATGCATGTACACGAATGTACTGTTTATGAAGGGTGCCTGAATCACAGCCCTGGAAAATGAATTCCTCTCCTTACCCACAAAACCAGTACAGCACAAGCAGAGGGTGTGTGAGCTTCCCCACTCCACCCCATCCTTGTGTCTCATCCATGACCTAGAGGGGCAACCTCTAGCTAGGCATAAGCGGGTAGCTCAGTCTCTGTACTTATTTAATCCTTGGCCAACCTGCTAAGGCTGCCAATAAGGGTGCCAATTGTGGTGGTGGTTTCTGTGATGTGGATAGTCATCCACTGGGAACTGGATTAAGACCATCAACTCATTTCAAATACTCTAGGCCACAAAGCATCTGCCAAATGGTAACCATTTTTTTTGGTCACTACTGACTTGGGTCATGTTTGGATCAGCGATGAAAGGCTCCATATCCCAGTAGCAATCCCCCTGAGCCATACACTTTCCCGGAATAATTTTTTTAAAGAAGGAAAACTTTATTTATTGTCCTAGATTCCACTTTGATCTGCTGATTTTTAATGTGCATATTGGCCCTTTCAGGTGCGTAATTTTCATTACTTCATTGTAGAGGGTTCAGACGTTGGGAGAGATTTTGGAAGATGGCAGGTGGCAGATCCCTGTGGTGCGATTCAACACGAGCTCTTAGAGATAGTGGTTACACACTCTGGCACCTCAATTGGCACTGTATTTGGACCTAAAACTGATGTTACACCTTTAAACTTATCACATGGTCCTTCAGCAGGAAAATGGCCATTAAATTAAAGAAGATCACATTGCTTCCTTTGCTCTTGTTCTTTTAGAGATATGTAGATATCTGTGTCAGATCTCTGGTATCAACCAGCTTTGCCGATAGTTCTTCCAGCAGATAATTATATTGTCAGTGGTCCCTGCTGAACCCACCACAAACTTTTGTGTATGCCCGCTAGCACTCCACATTGTTGGGAAATGACTTATTTCACAGATGTTGCAGAACTGCAGCAGGCAGAGACTAAATCATTTGGCTCAAATCACACAGCCCAGCAGGGCAGGGAGCTGGAGCAGGGTTTCCCTGATCTCAGCCTAGCCCCCAAACCATTGGCAGTCCTTCTCTTCAGCACACCTGAGGGTGGAGCTGGGGCCAACAGAAATTCTTAGTTTGGTTGGCAATGAAAAATATTGCTACCTGTGGCCGTGTCTCTTGCCTGGAAAAGACCCCGATCCCAGAAAATGCCTAGGAAGAGAAGCACATTGTTAGCATGCTGAAGGAATGTCTTTCTGGCCTTTCTTGAATAGTACAAAGCTGCCCAGTATTGCCACCAGCTCTCCCTTCAGCTGAAGCAAATCTGAAGAGGTGACTGGGTTTTTCTTTCCTGGGGGTAATTTACATTTACGCTAGCCTGGCACTGCTTTGCTTGCATTAGTTCCTCAGAAGAGTGAGTCATCTACCTTCTCTATTACACGTGGAAGCGAACCACGTTGTGATAGCAAAGGAGTGACTGTTAAGATGATAGAGAATTCTGAGTCAATCCATTACTGTTATGGATGTTCAGAAGCAACAGATAGAGGAAAAAATGATGGTATTGAGTTGATGGTACTGTGAGTTTGTGGTAGAATCTGCTTTCTGTCACACAAGAAAGTGTTAGGAGCGTCATGCCAGTAGATATCTCACAGTAGTTTGTTGGTATTAGACTGTGAAACATATATTTTGGATTTCCTTTTATTTTTAAACAAAAATTATTTTATTCAATATATACTTCCACTGTGAAAAATTGTTTCTGTTAAGAGAAATAGAAGATGGAAAAAGAAAGGGAAAATATTGTGTTTGCAAGATTATATGCAGTCATGTAGATATGTATAGAAATCATAATTCTTTAATTCTTAAAAAAAATTAATGCATCACTACAAAGCCCCCCTTTTTCCCTGCTTATAAGTTTCCCTGCTTACCTGGAGCCCTTTTATGTTTCTCTTTCCAGAATAGAGGCTTCCCTTTCAATAGCAGCTGAGGCTTAAATTCAAGAAAACACATGGAGAAATGCAAGCACACTGACTTAAGACAGCTTATAGTTACAGGCATATATTCAAGCAGACCACAGCCCAAACCTGGAAAACACAGGATGTATACAGTGCCTAGCACCCTTGTATGTTCCCTGAGTACAAAGGGATTCCAACATGCGCTTAACTCTTTTCTAAACTAAGTTCTAAATTTGTGTGAGAGCTCTTGATTTTACCTTTTCACTAGCAAACCCATGAAAGGTGATGTGAAAACGTAGAGTGTCAGAGTATCAGTGAAATCTCAGCTTGGGACATACGGGTTTATAAAAGCGAGTCAGATTTTTTTCCCTTTCAACCTGTTGGCTCTGTGCGAGGACCAAACTTATGTCTCGGGAGTTTTGAGATGAAAGGTGGTGGGGAGTGATGGGTAGCAAGGGAAGAGCTAGGGCAGGGCCTGCGTGTTGCCCACGGAGAAGGGAATGGGGAGAAGTGGTGTGGAAAACCCAACGGGAAGGAGAGTGAGCAAACTAGGAAGAGAAAAAGGGAAAGAGCCCAGCAGCGGGAAGGAAGAAAGTGAGAGTTCAGGGAAGCATGGAAAAAGGAAAAGATGAAGCTGGAGAATGAAACAGGCTGTAGGATGGTTGCGACTGAGAGGGAAGCAGTTCTTGGGAGGTTCAGCATTTAGCCGAATCATCGTTCAACCTGTCTTGCTGGTCCAAGTCATGGCCCCATCAGTTGGTCAGCAATTTAATCACCCGAGAGCAGCTTTTTTGCAACTCATCATGAGGACCACAGTCTGGAGAGGAGCATAGCCTGGAACCAGGAGGCTGGCGTGGAGTTAGGAAGTATGATCAGAATGGGTGAGCAGAGCACCTCGGGAAACCGACCTCAGCACAGAGATGCCCTGTTGTGCTGCTGAGGCTTATTTGTCCCCAGAATGGATGTGACTGACCATCACTGGCCAGGAAGAGAGACAACAAAGGACAGAGCACAACTCCTAGCTGGCTAATTTCAGCTAGCAGAAGACGATCCCCCTTTTAAGGGGAAGCAGGGGGAGAGGTGCAACAGAGGGAATGTAAAAGAGGTAAGACACAAAGCGCAGTTTACATCAATAAAAGAATTTGGCTTTGGAAGAAGATTTTCTGCATGGCTGCTCTGCATAAATTGTGCTTAGCTCCACAGTTGTAGGATTTTGGGGTCTCTGACCAGGCTCTTGAATGTAGACTCCTAAGGACAATTTTGCTATTTAGCATCCCAATATGCTACCAGCCAAAAAACCTGCAGCCTTATGCGGGTGCACTTTTAAATTTAGAAATTCAGAAATGCTGTAGCAATAATGGTTAATAAGGGCATGGATTAAAGGCCCTCTTTATGGGATTTAATTTGTGAGCTTTGGGGTAAATGTACTTTTTGGCCTGAGAGTCCACAACTGCAGTGCCTAACAGCAATATGTAATACTACAATTCTTCAGTCACAGCAAACGCTGTGCAATACTGGTGTGCAAGGGTGAAATGGGACAGTCACTGCTGAGGCCATGCTCAGCTTTTCTTTCCTCTAGAGCATGAATTTATTTCAAAAGCCAAGCTTTCAGGGGGTATAGCATTGTTTGTGTGCAGCCAAACCATGAAGGACTTTCTTCTCAAATTAAATTCAGCTCTTTTCTTCCCATCTCTAGAGCTAACTCTCTTCAATATTTTGGCTGACTAGGATCCAGTTTTTAACAAATATATAGAAGAGCTATTGCTTGGCACAGAATAGAAACCTTGGCTTTTATAGCATCCATGCACTACCAGGGTCTGATTTATTACTTCGTAAAGTATTTTTGGGATATATCTGTGTTTATATAAAGCTTGGTCCAGTACCATGCATATTTCACATCTCTTTCTTCTTTTCTGTTGTTTCTTCATGAACACAAATGTATGTAAAGGGTTTATAAGATATGGAAAGACTCAGGAGAAGGTTCTTTATGACTATGAGTGGTTTTGAGATCTTCTTTCTAGCTTTGTTTAGCGTTCCTTTTCCAAAGTTGCACACAGTTTTAGTTGAAATTGATGCCTCATACAGACAGACATGATTTTAGTATATACCTGACAAGCCTGATTTTCCAAGTTTCACTCATCAGTTTTCACTATGGACATATATGAGTAGACCTAAGACCAGGCAAATATTATTGTAAGTTGGCTATTGTATCTCATCCTTCTGAGGAGTTCAAATCAAACTCCTTGAGATGAACAGAGAGAGACTGTCATCTGAAGTAAATTGTTTTATCAAAACTAATCTCAGTGTAGCTATGTCAATTTCAATCTTGACTCCCATCATACAATCACAAAGCTGTATTTTTCTCCCTCTCCTCTACTCCCTCCATTATTGTTTCTAAAATAAAATTATTAAGGAAGGAGGTAACTGATAGAGAAACACATGAAACTGAAAGGAGGCTCAGACACCACCTATGATCCCCATTGGTGGCTTCTGCTCTTTGGAATAAACCTCAAGTCACCCACTTTCCCTGAGATGTGAACCCAAAGACGTGCTTCCTAGGGACTGGGAAGCACATGGCAAATACCTGGAGAGAGACTCGCTCACATGCTCAGCAGCACATGCTGGCACACATGTGCACTCACCCAGGCAGAAGAGCGAATGCTAGCTCCAGTGCTTCCAAGTTGAGAACACATATCTGGGCAAACATAGGTTATTATAACTCTGGACAGCAAACCACAAAGGCATTCAAAGAATCACCACCACAACATTTTACAGAATATTATTACAACTGTCACCAGCAGTTCTGTCAGAAATCTGAAAATTGCAAAGGACAAAATTTAACTACTGAGGAGCAGGAAATTCTCAAAAATTGCCTGGCAGTATGCTGGCACATTTCAGGCCAGATCGGAAAATGCTGGGCTTTTCTGCTAACCATCCTGCAGAGCCCAGAGGGAAACTAATATCGGAATGATATTCGTCTACACCTCTTCCTTTAGGATCCTACACCTCTTCCTTTAGGATCCTACATGCCCTCTCATTACTGTTTTTATGTCTGCTCTCTCTCCTCCTCTGTATTGCACCACCTCTGGAGCTGGACTAGCTCCAGGGACTAACTTGAACACTGTTCTTCGTCAAAATCTCCAATCTGACTAGAGTTGTGACTTTGGAAACAGGCTTGAATTTTATGAGAGAGAAAATAAATGGAGCTGTAATCATCTGGCCTATACCTGCGCCACCAGAATATGTCACAGTAACGTTGCAGTTAAATTATACCTCTCAAGTCGCAGAAGACATCTGGTTGGGCATGACCCCTTGTGCTGTTAAAAGACTTACTTTGTTCATTTATATATTCTGATGTAACATACATGTCATTTTGTGTTTCTTCAGATTTTAATTATGCAATATTAGACCTTTCCCCATGCCTCCTTAATGCAAAAAGTTGTCAGAGGAGAAGTAGAGATTTGAACACGAGGATCTGAGAGTTGGAGCTTCTGGAGCTTGGGAGGCTTTCACAGGAAGGGGTTTTGGTGGCTTGAACCCTTGGCATATCTTCTAGGCAGGAGGTGGAGCGGGGAGGTTATACAAAGGTGCAGAGCTTGAATTCCTTCTTTAAGTCCTGGGCCCAAAAATGGCTCTGAGGAACCTTCTCCATGCTGCACCCCATTTAGCTGCTACTTCAACCAAAAGTGATTCACGAGCAAATTGCCTAAAAGCTTCTGGCTAAATTATTAGGAGTGAAATGGTTGAGCACACTGATTGCCATTTTTGCCAGATTTCAGGAAAAGCAGATTTGTAGCACGAACTGTGCATTTCTTTCTGAGCTATTGCTTCTGACTCTTTGCAGACTGAGGGGAACAACAAGTTACAGTAGTTTGTATGCTGAAGGGCTAATGAACTAGTTCAGAAAATACTCAGGATCAGAATGGTGTTGCAGCTTCCAAATAATGAGCGAGGACATGTTAATGTAGTTGGCCCCAATTACTGTCTGTGTGAGAGCCTGCCAGTATATGTGCAAAGTGTTGCTCTGTGTGTGTTTGTAAACTCGTGCCAGCAAAGCCGTTTTGCCTCTGTCATCGTGTATTCCAGGAATGCCTTTCCTGGAGCCCCACACATGGGCACAAGCAGACCCCGCGGGTGCTCCTGTACACTGGGATGTTGGATATGTTTGCAGCCAGGCAGTATCCAGAGTGATGTGATGCCTGGCGGTGTCTGCCTGCTATATTCCCTGTACAGAAAAAGTTATTTATCCTAGAAATACTTGAGAGAGTTATAAAACATATTACTTTTACTACTGGTCATGCCCATCTTCCTCTAAAGCCAGGTGTTTTTCAGACTAAGAGTTCAGGGACTTGTCTGTAACACAGCACTGGGATTGTGGAGTTAAAGGAAAAAAAAATCCTGTGAAATTGTCCAGTTGTGAAATTGTCCAGTTGTGAAAAATCCCTTCAGCTGACGCTGCCCTAGTGACCTGGCAGTTAGTGTAGGTCTGGAAACAGAAGCTCAGCATTATGTCCTCTCACTTTGGTCCTAACGCTGGATGGGATCTTGTTTTGTCTGGTGTAGCTGTTTGCAACCGTGAGAAAATGCAATTATATTTTTGTAAGGGTAAAAAGGCTCCTACTTCACAGGCCACAGGGCAAATGAGAACATGACATAACAAGGGGCGCTATGGAGGCGACCTGAGGCCACTACCTACATAAAAGTGCAGATTGCCCCAGAGTCAATAAATATTGACCTCGTACAAGGCCTAGAAATGGATGGAAGACAGTTCCTGGCTCCTCAGTGGTACAGCACGCTCCTTTCCAGCGGGAATGACTTATAAGATATTACATGTGAAGCCTGTCAATCATCCAAGGCTGACTGTTGCATCTCTGACGTCGGAAATACCGATTCTGGGGGGAAATATGTTTACTTATGCTCTAGTGGTTTTATAACTGCCGCTTAGGTTTGGAGCTTCAGAAGTGGCTCCAGCAAGCCCGGGTTAATGGACTGAGTATGAGAGGTGCAGGGTAAGTAAGGCAGGAGGCATTTCCGCAGCTCACCAGCTGATATCACCACAATGTAAGTGATATCAACGTATGTGCTGAACAAAGCAATCTGTTGTATCGGGTTCCCGCCTAGCTTGGTTCAGCAAAAGGCTGACGTTTTGTGGCCTAATTTCACCGAAGTGCTTAAGCCTGGGAGTATCCCACTGGCTCCCGTTCGAACTCAGTGGGAACATATGCGTGTTTAAAACTTTCCACACGCTCTTAAGAGCATGTCTAAAGCCCGTGCCCGGTGGGCTCCATGGGACGAGCACGGAAAGGCTGAGTGTCATCAGCAGCCGCTAGTGACGTGTGAGCTTCGGTCACAGCACGCTCCCTCGGGTGGGCGGTTGCTTCACCAGACTGTTTTGAGTTGCATTTTTTTCCTGACCAGGGTTGTTTAGCTCGTCCCTTTGCTCTCGGACCTTTGCTTGGATGGTCTGCGTTGCTTTTTAAGAGCTGCCTTTAACGCAGGAGCTCAGAGCTCTTTGGGAAAACTTCCCACAGTCACCAAAATCAGAAGGGACAAATCTGCATATGGAACGTGCTGAATATGTAATGTCACGTAGATGCCTAAAGGAGATATGAGCTCTTTAGGAAATCAGGCTGCTCCTGTGCTGGAAATTTGGCTTTCAACTCTTTGGAAAATCTGGGTACTGGACAGATTTCCTTTTAATTATCTGTTTCTGCTGTCATCCCTAGTGCTCTTAAAAGCTTACTGAAGGTAATCATCTTCCCTGAAAGCCTGGCAAAAATTCATTCACTCACACATGTGTGCTATTGTCTGTATATCCAGCTGAAGATGCACGCATTCCCCAGCTATGCGTATAGCACTGGCTCCCTTCCCCGTGCCTCTTCTCAGGGAGCTGCACCCCCAGGTGCCTCACCACCCGATACAGAGACGTGGCCTGACCCTTCAACTTTGGTCTTCTCCAGCTCTGCTCTAGGGATGGTCACTCCTTCCCCAGCATTATCGTCTCCTGTTCATTGCCATTCTAATATTTGTTATTTATTTTTAAGCTGGACCTTTGCTCTACAGCTGCCCATACGAAGTGGCTCCTAGCAGGGCAAATCACCAGCACCAGTAGAGTTCATTGTCTACCACGCATCCCCTGGCCTAGCAGGGAAGGAAAGGGAAAAATATCTGCAGAGGCAAGGTCCTGCACAGGACAGGAACACTAAGGCAACACTAGTAAGCGCCCATACTGACCCTTGTTTCCTATATACGTAGTGCCAGACAACTATTGCAGTGAGGACAGGCATTTCTTTGGAGACCTCAGAGACTCCTGTAGACTTAAATGGACTTTGGCTCCGGCCACCTTTGTTTGATACAATCATTTGCTTTCTTGGGTGAGTCAAATTACTCCAGTTCCCTCCCAGTTTGAGATGCAGCCGATTGAAGGGGAAGGTGTGGATGTTGCAGCGGGAGGGAGAAAGAGGGAATAGTCTTCTTTGAAAGCAAATAAATGCTACCACTCTTGCTAATTGCATAAAAGTCAAAAGCTAAGCCATAAATGGTAGTGCAAGTCTGAGATTACTCGGCAGCCCTGGTATTCAAATGCAGAATGCTGTATGAAGCAGATATAGAAGAGCTTAGTGTTAGAAAAGGCTCTTATCTTCACTTGTTAAACCACTGCTGTGTTATGACAAGTCATCCCCAGCCTAACAAATGAAGATTAGTGCGCCACCAGCAGCGTTAAAAAGTATAGATACCAGAAACTGTAACAGAAGACCCAAACGGCCCCTGATCTTTGGAGAACTGACGCTTCAATGCAGTTGTAGCTCAGACCTGTTTCTCATGAAACATCTGAAACCCACCTGTCTGCCACGTACTGATGAACACGCAAAGTACTATTTTTCATATGAGAACTGACTTCCCAGTCCAATTAATCTAGTGAAAAGACTCCTGCTGATTTCAATAGGGTTTGGATCAAGCCTAGGAGTGGCTGATAATGCACACCAAGCGTTAACATGTGGCCCAGAAGGATGGCAGGTATCGCAGCTTCTGCTCATGTTTGGTAGCTCCTGTTAAAACCAGGGCATACCAGACTGGGTTCTCAGAGATGACTCGCTGCAGAGTGACAGAAAATTGGCCTCGGTGTTAACACCAAGAGTTGCTTTCAAAGTCAACTGGGATACATATTTGTGTGTAGGATTTTTCCTTTGAAAAATTCAATATGCGGAAACCACAATTGCTCCACGATAAGGGGTAAACAAAGAGAAGAACAAAAGGAGCTGTGAAAGGCAGCGGCGTGTTGCAATCCATTTTGAATGTTTATCTGCAGCAACACGCAAAGGTGGATTCACACAACCAAATTTAGGCAAGGAGGAGAGGCTCTCAAGCTAGGAGTCTGGTCTCCGTGGGTGCCTCCTATAGTTAATGGAGAAACGGGCAGGTCCGTGGGGTAATTCAATCCACCTCCGTTCTGAATCATCCTGGGAGGCGGCTGGCTCTTTCCTTGATGGTAGAGGGAACCTGGGGCGCCTGGTTGCCTAACTCGGGCACCTCTGGCGGCACGGTGAACAGCAGAGAAAGCGGGGCCCAGTGAAGAAGGCTACCACATATTTTTGTTTCATTCCCGTTAAAGTGCATTAGACCTGGCCTGGCTGCCTGAATGCTGAGATGCAAGAGAGAAGGGAGCGAAGGGGGCGGATGCTAAAGAGGCAGAGGACCAAACTCTGCTCTGTGCACATGATCCCACGATACACGTGGGTCACAAGTGGTGCAAGGAAAAAATGCGGCGCTGGCAGTCTTTGTGCTGCGGGGATTTTCGGACTGATGAATAGGGAACTGTAAAAGCCCCTCATAAATTAAAATAATCCTGAGGTGTTGCAGCAGTGGCATCCTTCTTCAGGCTTTTGGAGTGAGCCGGGTGATAGCACTGATAGGCAGCAACATTTCTTTGAAGGCGGGATGGTGAAGACCCGCTTTCACCAACACGCCACTGTTTCTGAAGAAAAACATCTTCTCAGCCTTTGTTAGAAGTTATCGGTGCCATGGTCAACGTACAGTTGAGGAGGAGGCAGAGCAAACCTGTTTTCTAATTCAGGTAAGGGGTTCAACAGCAGTTCGGGGAGAGGTAACACTATCTCTAGAGCTGCTGAAATGTGCTTGGGACTTCCAGGCAGCTGGAGTGAGTCACAGGGAGGGACAGAGAGAGAGAGAGAGAGAGAGAAGCGAGCTCAAATCTGGGAAGGTAGAGAGTGTGGGTGGAAGGCAAATACCGTGAAAGAGCAGAGGGCTGCTGTGTGAGTCAGTTGAATCTTATAGATACTAATATTTATCATAAGTACTAAAGAGGTTTTAGCAACCACAAAGTCGCAGAAAGTAGTAAATGAAAACTGTTTCCTGTGGTTAGAAGGACCAGAGAAGAAGACGTGAGTGGAGGAAAAAGAGATAACAAGACCGTGAATGCAAGGGAAGGGGTATTGCGGAGTATGACATAATGGAATGTGGATTAGCAGAAATTATGTGGCATAGACAACAAAATCTGATGATCAGCTTTTCCAGAAAGATGTTGTGTTGTTTTTCCCGGTAATCTCTTATAAAAGGGTGTTAGAATGCATGAACAATACATGAAAAACCCTTCTTACATTAGTGGCTTTTCTTTCCATAACTCCATAAGTTTTGCACATTGCAAGATACTTTTTTTTTTAAGTGACGCTTTATTTCATTTTTATGTGCCTTGCTTGCTTTGGTTTCCAGATAGCACTGAAATGCGAGGTTTACAATGCAGAAATGTTTTTAACTCTGAAAGTTGCTTTTGGGGGAACTCTGCCAATGCAGAAATCACCATTTACTACTTTTAACTTCACAATATTATCTTTCACAAGGCCTGCCCTGTGGGGTGCAAGATTAATTCTTTCTTCTTTCTTCAGAAAATGCACTGGAGAGAGAAGGAAATGATAAGCATTATAACAATCTTCTTACACAGAATTTTGATTTAAATAACAAAAAAGGCATTGTGAAAAAATATTATAGAAATGCATCTTCACAGTAAGGCAGCAGTACAATGCCTAGAAAAATACAGAGTTTTCTTTCACACTTTTAGAATATTATAAAATAAAGCCTAAAATTTGGGCACTCATAACATGCAGAAGTTATTTATTTTTGTTCCTTTTCTGGAGGACAGACTGCAGTGAATTGCAAATATAGTTGTCAATGCTGGACTCTAAACCTTCTCGGGTGGTTCCATCTACAGGTTAAGTAGAGCACTATTCAGAATGGATATAAGGGTGAGAAACTGGACCATAGCTGATATAAATTAGGACAATGCATACAAGCTAAGGCAGGGAGGGAGAATTTTTATCTGAAATTATAGGTGGGATTCTTATGCATTTACTTTGGTGTTGAGACTTTTCTTGCTCCGTGACTGCCTTGGTAATTTCAGACAAGACAGTTCAGAAGACTTTTAGAAAGAGGCTACAGAAAAGAATACTGCCCTGACCTTCATGACTGTTTCTCTCATAATATCTAGAGTGATTCCTGTTCTCCTGAACAGGAATTTGCTTTTGGTAATGGAGTTGTCTGAATTTGACATTTGAAAGCTCCAAATTTGGGTTAAAGTTTGAGTTAGGTAGTAATTTCTTTTTTTGTTTCTTTTTTTTTTTTCTTCTGAGAACTGCCAATGGATCCTGTGCATTAGTGTGTGGTCTTTAATTCACTGTCACTTTTCCACAGGATCCCTGCCTCTGGAGTGTGTGCTCTGGGGCATTTACTTAAAGTGACTTTGGGTTGGTCGGCTTTCCTCCAGGGGCTGTGATTGAGCACAGGCTGTCTGGGGATGAGCAGAAGGGTCCTGTGGGTCAAAAACATTTGAGTGTTGCTATTGGGAACTAAGTCTTGTTCATTCCCCTGGCCCGACTTGCCTGTGTAGTGCTAGCTGAGTCATTTAAACTATTTTTTTTTTTAAGTTAGTAGTTGCTGTCCCCTGTATTCGATTGCTTGATTTGTGTTCCCAGGATGTGACTTACTGAAGAGGGGAGCAAGCCCAGCTGCAGCATGTGAGAAGGATTGGTGTTTCAGACAAAAAAATTGTTTTGAAGGCTGGTGTTCTAACAATTTTCAGGACAAGGAGTTGGATCGTCAAATACTTCATAGCTAAATCTTGCTAAATTTCTGAGGTACAAATAATCGCGTCTCCTCTCCTCAAAGGGGTATTATGAAATGGTTTTTCTGTGGTTCTCTCACACATTGTATTGATCAGCACTACACAAAAGCCAAGGCCAAGCTCAGAATTCATCAATAAAACAGAGTTTGAAGTGCTAATAAAGCCTGTGGTGTGCGGAGGGAACAAGGAGAAAGCAAGACAGAGCAATTCCTCATCAAAGGGGTACATCCACCCTAGGCACTAAGTGGAGGAGAGGGTCCTATGGAAAAAAAAGGTTGTGCTGCCATTGAACTGCAGGCTGTATCACTGTGCACACACAGAGGACAGATGAGTTGAAGTTTCACTGTCAGTCCTCCTTCTGGCATTTCCTAACTTACAAGTGCTCGACCTCATGACCTTAAAATATTATTGTAGAGTTGCTTTCTATCAGTTAGTATTCTGTACACTTACAGTATACATAATACTGATAGAAGGAACTAGGACATGATGTAAACAGTCCTTTTTTTTTTTTTTTTTGCATTTTAGGGAACAGTCTTTTCCATACTTGATGTTCTGAGGCTTCCTCTATGACATATCATAATATATTGGCTCACTCACCTTTAAACTAACAAGTTAATTGAAGCCTGTTAAATCCTAGTATTTAGCAGTTTGGGATTTTAGAGGCATTTGCCCAGATTCATCCCTCATATTACTCTAATGACTTTGGTATTCGGCTTATTGCACCTCTTGCATTTTGGGAGGCTAATCCCGCTCGTTTTACTCACAATGAGGAGACACATCAACTTGGCCTATTACACTGGACTCCTTTGTGTCAACAACTCAGTAAACGAAGAGACATATTTGGATGCCTTTGCAGGACAAAAAAAAACCCAACCAAAAAACCAAACTACTTTGTGTTTTGCCAAAGAAACAAAGGCATTCACAGGGCAAATTAAAACTTTGCCACATAGCTGATGGAAAACCGTTAAGTGATAATTTCACATGGTAGTTTGCTGAAGACTGTGCCGTGCTTATAAGCTCTTGGTTAAATCCATTCTAACCCTTAAACTGTATGTCTTGTTAAAACAGGGTGTATTTTTAGATAAAGACATTAGAACACACTGTAATTTCTGCAGCTGATCACACTTTGCAAGAGAAGGAAAGCAAGGTGAATGGCTGGGTGTGTGCGAGCATAGGTACGTGTGTATGTGTGCGTGTGTGTGCAGGTATCCGTAACAAAGGTGGAGTTAGCTATTATTTGAAAGACAAAATCAACCCCAGCAATTTCTGTTGGTTTTGTTTTTTGTTTTTGGTTTGTTTGGGTTTTTTTTTTTTAAGAAAAGAAGCTTGTAAAAGGTGCAGCCTGCAAACCAGCTTGGCTGCATTAGACGAAGGTAAATGAAAAAGGGTGGTAGCAGAAGGAGGATATTGTGCAATACATCTGCATGGAAGAGTGATGGCCTGAGGCTGACCAAAGCTCATGGAACAGAGATCTCCCAGCTTCACGGTGATCAGCCCAAATTCTGTCTGGAGCAGCATGAGTTGGAAGACATCATCACACCACGGCTGCGGGGTGGCTGAGGAGAAAACAGAGGTTGTGGCTTGACAGCAGCTCCTCCATGGGTCCCACCAAGCCACTTCTGTAACTAGCAGTAATTAACGCCCCTATTTCCAGCGTCAGCTGCAAGGCCAAGAGGCAGGCCTGGAACAGTGAGAGTTTTCCCTCTGAGAAGCCCCTAGGTTGTGGCTAAACTCAAAGAGTGAGCACCGTAGTACCCTCCTGCCTTTGAACACCCAAAGAGAGCAGGCAGGTGGGAAGAACCTAAGCCATGGGAAGCAATGGGTTAAATTTGCTGTCTCAACATTTAACTACCCCGAGGAAAAGCAGTGAGACTGGTTAGTGAAGCAAGAGAAAGCAACTCTGTCTTAGGATGCTACTGCCAGTGTCATAGGGCAGAACAAATTTTGTATTCAGAGGTTTCAGTTTTCTTTTTGCCTGTTGTTTGCTCTTCTGTGACAAACCTTGGGGTCTGAATCAATGACTGAAAGCTGAAAACAGAATCATTCAGATTTTTATGACAGCAAACATTACAGCAGGAGTTGCTAAAGCAAATCGCTAAGGGGACTGATGGACTGTTCACCTCGGGAAGCGCTCATGTAAAGTCTGGATCCTTCCCGGCATGTGCTTTATTTCTGGGTTTCTCACATGAGTAATTCGTGACCTCCTTAGGGGTCAAAAGAGGATTTTGGTGATGTTACAAAGTTTTAGACGGCAGCATGCAGCCACTGGTTCCTCCGAGGTGGAGCGAGATGTGGGGCAGGTGGGGGCCTCCCATGGTTGCACTAGCCGAGGCACAGCACCGTAGCTTCAGTTTGCTGGTGGGAACTCAGCTCCTCCAGACCAAGGGGGACGTGCAGCAAGTGAGGCAGGAAAGGAGAGCGAAGCAGAGAAGAGGTGTGTTGTTGCCGAGTGTGAGTCAACACAGTCAGCATTAATAAATTCGTAAAACTTCTGCTGTATTTCTACTTGGGCTGCATCTATGATAAGAATTTGAGATATAATATATTCAGTATGTCCTCCTTGTCTTTAGTAGGACATGACTGATACGCAAAACTAACAATAGCATCTTAGGCGTGTAGCTAACATGTTAGTTAATGTTAGCCTGTTCGACATAGCTGAATTTGGAAATGGTGCCTTCTCTGGAGCTGGAAAACACTGACATATGTTTGGCAAAATTGAAGAGGATGGTTTGTTTTAGAATTACTACTTTGGCAACAACATCAGCTCAGCCAGGGAAAAAAACCCATGGGTAGCTAGAAAGACAAAACAAAATCCCAATCCGACGTCTTTCTTCCATGCAAATGAATAAGAGCAACTACAGCAAAAATCATCAGGATCATTTAAAAGAGTTTGAAAAGGATAATTTGGATGGCAGAGGGAAACGCTAAAAATAATGACACTCTACTTTTTTAGTGCCTCCCTTCTTTGCTGTCAGCTTGTTTTTTACTAGTGGTACCTATGTGGGTGTCAGTTGGTATGTGCCTTCTAATTAATTTTTAAACCAAATTAGTGCCTAGCACGGAGTCCTTACTGTGGAAGCGATTACAAGAATGGTCAAGTCACTATCCCGGCCCACATACTGTCTAGGAAGGTAAAACAGATGAATGCAAGGAAGCAGGAAAGAAGCACAAGGCAATGAAGTGGTTTGCCCAGAGATACACAGTAAATCAGACCCAAGACTAGGACCAGACCTTGTTATTTTGATCCAGTATCTGAGCTGGCTCTCCACCTCTTACCTGTGGACCTTCTGGAAGAATAGGTAAGGAAGGAGAACAATGTAGGCTGCTCTTCGGGACCAGGAGACTCTTGATACCCTGCACCTATCTAATGCATCTCTCACACAACCTGAGTCAGTTTGAACATGGGAAGTGAGCTGATACCCCAGATGTGAATAGAGCAGCATGAGACATGAGTCATGTTGCCTGATTTTCTATGAGCCTGGGACTCCAGAGGAAAATTTCCCAGATTTCCATTTCAAAACTGAAATACGTAGGATGATCTGGCCTGTCATCTCCCTGATTTGATACTATAATGCTAAGATGCCTTATTCAGAAAGACAGTAAGAAGGTAAATGTGGTAAAGTGCCACACAAAGTATATGCTGGGGAGTCTTCCTGTGCCATTTAGAAGCTGTAAACCTCTAAAATGTGGAAGATATTCAGGCAGACAACTAAACCCTGTAAAACTTAATCTAATGTCCAGCAACTGCTTGGTTTTGATCCTATCTAAAGGTGTTCACCTATTGGAAATTAGCTAACTATTTTCTACAAACTCCTGTGTGGGGTTTTGGTTGAAATCACTCAAACCCAGAAGGGAATGGGTAATTCTGCAAGTTTCAATAAGCACTGAGGAGTTGTGTAAGAGTTTGCTTGGCAAAGACATTGCATGTGAAAAATGTCACTAAGTTAAGATGGCAGGGAGCTGTTTAAAGTATCCTGCTCCAGTGACAGGAAAAAGCGTTTCCATTAAAGTTCATTAAAAGCTGTGTGAAGCACAAGATGTTTTGGGTTAATTGCCGCATACAAATTCAAAACAAACAGTTTTTTGCATAGTTCTGTGTGTCAGTATTCACATTTCTAATAGTACCATTTCTCTTACGTTGCTGTTGCTAGGGATTTTCAATCCCTGATTTTTTAAGACCCTAGGCTTTTCTTTATTTCACATAGGACAGGTTCGAAAAATTACTTGATTTGTTTGTAGTGTCTCAGCATGTTCAGGGGAAGGTTCGGAACGTGTCGGATCTCACCAACAGCTGATGTCAATTAATAAAAAAGTAATGGAAACTAGCTCATTGTAGCATGGATAAGTGTAGGGTTGCTGCAGCAACCGTTAATTCCTTGATAAAGTTGCTGCACAGAAATTGCAGAAGTCTGGCTTTGATTCCTGTCTACAGTAACTGACAAGAGCTTCACAGGGACCTGACTTCCTCATGTTTTCTTTTTAGTCATCTATTCAGTGTCAGGTTACAATTTGGCTGCTTTTTACACAACTTTCCTTATGACTTAACACAGGCCAGGACAGCTGTAAGCTTGCAAGTCAACAGCTTTCAATCAAACCCAAGGATCTCAGCCACTAGGAAGACAGTCTGTCAATAAGACAAAAATAAAAGCTACCCAGCAGTTTACCATGCTTTGGAGTAAGGGATATTTAATTCCACCCCCTCTAGCTTGAAGTAACCACAGGTTGAAAATATTAGCTTACTTCTGTGTGAGTGCACAGAATTGAGTGAAGCGCGAGTGATATTGGTAGAATCTGCAGTATTTGGTGCAGAATTTTAAACCTATGAAGACATAAGGGCGCTGCAAAGGATCAGTGACCAGAAGACAAGTTACTGTAGGCCAGTATAATACAGGTTTTTATTTTCATGCCATTGATCTAGGTCGTGATGAAACTGGTAGGTTTGAATGACGTGAGTTTGACCAGCCTTGGGATAATTTCCATCTGCCCAGAACATCGCAGCTGCCGTTTTCTGCCATTGCCTCATTGACAGTTTCTATGCAGAATTCAAGGGCTGAATGGTTACAGAAAAGGAACTACCTTTTCACCCTCAGGGACTATTTTTCCGGTTCAGCACTGAATAATGGAGTCATTGGGTGTGGAGAGGGAAATAAGGGAGGGAGAATATCAGCTTCTAGAAACTTACTGAAAGAAATGTGGTGAAACTTTTTTTCATCCTCTCATTCTCAAATTAAAAAATACATAAAAGATAGATACCTTGGAAGAGCTGGAGGAGAATCTCTTCTATAACTAGAAAAATGCCATTAAGCAAACACCCACTGTTAAATTATCACTTTTTTTTATTCTTGGCGGTATAGGATTTTATTTTCCTTTGCAATCCCTGTATTTGTCACGCTGAATCACCTAAGGTCGAGCAGCTCAATCATCTCTGCCATCGTGCATGTCTTTTCTGGGATCGCTATTGCCACGTTTGCATATTGCAGCTGTTGGTATCACCAGACCCTACTTAGCTTGGGTACCACAGTGGTGGTGCTTGGCGTGGACCAGCAGCCCTACGGAGCACAGCTTCTTCAGAGCAGACTGCACTCCCTTCTGCCTTCTTTGCATTGCTTGGTCTCTTGCATTGATCTTCCCATGCTGCTGTCACAGCTGTGACCGCATTATGGACATAGTTTGGTCAATGAGGTCCAAGATTTCCAGTTTTCTCTGGTCTTTCCTTTCTCATTCTTGGAAGTTATTAGCATTCCAGCCACATCTTGCTGTAGACTTCAGTCACTAAAAGTGACTTGAGTGGGCTGCAATGTGTTAAGACATTGTACCACAAACTATTTTATGTCTCTTTTGGGTTTACCTTTTCCTTATGAGTGACTGATTCTTTTTTTTTGCTATGGGAGGCATTTCCTATTCTTGATGAACTCTTCTGTGTTAGAATTTTATGCAGTGATGTTGTGTAGAGGTGGAGGATGCACTGTGCTGAACATTTGGAAGAACTGAGAATAATCCCTTCACCAAGAAATTGACTGTCAATGTTTACGTCTTTCACTGAAATAGCACAAGGGTGGTTTTGAGCTAAATAACCAAACTAGCTAGAGGACCAGTCATGACATTTGTGTTTCAAAAAGGGTCTATAGTATAAAAAAGATTAAAATCTTAAGCTTCCTGTTTGAAGTCTCCCGTTGCGTGAAGCATATTTTCCTCTACTCAAAACAAGAAGAGTAATCATCCTCTTCTGTGTGTTGTGGATTCATTCACTGCCATTTCTAGAAAGCCCTGAGATCCTCAAAGTACTTGATTTACATTCAAAAGTTGTAAGCCTATTTCATAAGCCTGGCCATACTGTAAGGCAGCTCTTTCACCACCTACAATTCCTCTGTGGTAGGTTACGGTCAAAATCCATTCTGGTATCACTTCACTTCTCCAGTCAGAGAGCATCTTAACAAACACACAAAATCATACACCTTTTCTTTCTGAGTTAGAGACAGATCCACCTATACTTTGCATGTGTTGTATATAGCTAAGTCATGAATATATGATATTTCTGTCCCTTCGGAAGGAGTCCCGAAACTGTTGCAGGCCTCTGACATATGTGTTCCATTCTACATTCACAGGATTGTCCCGCTGGGCCATAGAGTTAAATGCCAAACCATGTCTGAACTTCTAGGTAGAATCATTCAATTCAGAACTGGAAAATATCAGCCATTCAGCAGGAAATGGTATCACATTTAACCAAGTAATTAGCTGGTTTCTTGCCCCCAGCTTCACCAGAAAAAAGCTAGGATGGTCACTGTGCAAACCAAATGCAGAAAAACTGTTTAAACAGAAAGAGGAGAATACAATATATAGTTAATACTTACAGGAATTTTACACAGGCGAGTATAATTATCTGATTTTCCATCAGTTTTCTGACTCCAAAAAATGCCAGAGAATTTTTAACACCACAAGAGATCAAGCCCTCTGTTTCTTCTCTGGGAGGCAACATCAAACTGTAGGACATGTGTCATCATCTATCACCATCTATTTTCACTTTGAATTAGGCATTTGGTATCTCCAGAGGAACTGGATTTTGGGTTAGCATGAGATCACATTGTTTTGTTCTACAACAAAGACGCTGATTCTTGTTAGCTTTTGGGAGTTGGTTTGTGATGTTTGGATTGTATTATCAGGATCATGCACCATATGGGTTAGTTATCAGATCCTTCATGAAGCTATAGTTTTCCAAACACTAAACAAAAAACCCCAAAGGGGCGATTTTCTTACTCTTGTGCTTTTGTAAGACAGAAGAATGCTGTGGCTTTTTTTTTTTTTCTTTCTGGGTGACAGGAAGTTTTGAAGTCTAACAAATAAGATGTTTAAGAGAGGTCTAAAGTATACTTTAAGACATGACATTAAGGTATTATTTCATAATACCTTCTGAAAGCATTCAAAATATTCTCTTTATTAGAGTTACTGAACAAATATGTATAGTGTTCACCCAATGCAACTAGTTGCTCCTTTAAAATGAAGATTATTACAGCATTCTCTAAGTATTTTTTAGAACACACCAGAAGTCAGAATAAAAGCACTGGAAAACACTAGCCACCACAGGAAGAGCCATGGGAGGATGGATTTTGAACAGCATCAACTGAGATTTTTTTTTTTTTTTTTCTGGGCATCTGTGGGGTGGGCTTCCCCACACAGAAAGGCAGTTTGTGTCTCATGGTCAAATTTTCAAAATAAGTGAGATTTCTGTTGACCCTCCAAATGGGTGGCCAACTCATCACAAAGAATTGTCTGTCAACTGAGTAGATTTGTGACAGGGGTGAGTGGTCCTACTTACGGACTGAACCCATGACCTCCTAATCCTATCTCATGTGTAGTGCCTGCTAGACTGTTCAATGGTCATTAGACCTGGGTGAACAATTTGGACAAAAAAAATCAGGCCATTCTGGGGATTAAAGATCCAAAGAACCCAAACCCCAGCTCTCAAAGTTGCTTTGGGCTTTCAGCTTCCATGTAATTTTGTACTACCGTGGTGTCTTTCCTGTGCTACATGTTTGTTTTGCCATGACAGTAAACTTTCATGCTGGGTCCTACAGGGTAAGTTAGGAAACCCTGAGGATACGGTACAAGTCCTTTTTGTGTGAGCTAGAGAAACTGGCGTTTAAGGATTCACTTTGATGGAATAATGCAATGGTAATCCAATAAAATAAGGCACTTTGATTTTTACTGGAATGAAATGCTCAGAAGTTGAATAAAAAAATGCAAATGCTGGCTTAATTCTGGAGCTGTTCATTTAAAGTGCTATTAGAAAGTTTTGTACCACATTCTATAGAAAATCCAAGAATTCTAGCAAATTCAAAGCATCTAATGATTTGGACTCTTAATCTTAACTCCCAGGACCCCTTGTGCATACAGACTGGCCTAGAAATTAAACAAAAACTTCTTTGCAATGAAAACTTCTTTGACTTTTGTTTTGAGAAGTGAGAGAATGACACAGTAAGGCTGAAAGTGATGCCACCTGTCCTGGTTTGAGATAGAACAAAACCAGTTTTTCTTTTCAGTAATCTTACTTTTCAGCTAAGTCTATTCCAACTGAAATTAATGGCTTGTTTTTCAGACAGTGCCTGCTTCTAGCAGTGATAATCCCTGATGCTTATAGTTGGTGCCAAGGCAAGGTATGCAGAGAGGCTGTTGCTTATCCTTATTGCTATAACCCCCAAGGGCAGCAAACTTTGTTATTTGCCCTGTTGGAGGGTCGGAAGCGGAAAAGCGTAGAGGGGTCACACCTGCGGGGAGTAGTGGACAGGACAGGTGACCCAAAACTGACCAACAGGGTATTCCATCCCACCTGCATCATCCTCAGTATAAAAGCTGAGGGATCANGTTATACAGTGTGTGTTGTTACAGTCCAGGACTCCTGTGAAGATTAATATTAAAACTGAATGACATCTCTACCATCTCTTGTCATAGCTGGCTGAGGACTACCCCCATTAGCTGCAAGGCTGAGTTTGACTCTCCTTCCTCTTCTCCTTCCCCTTCCCCTTCCCCTTCCCGCCTTCTGGGGAGGGAGAGGGGATTAATAGAGAGCATCTGTCATTCATTTAGTGGCCAGCCCAGCCTAAGCCTTGACACCACCTCATTTCTCTTAACCAGTTCCCAGATCTCTGATTAGACAAATTCTCCTGCGCAGTTGTTCCGATTCTCGGAAGTGCAATGAAACCGAACCACGTCAAGCCTACTTTGGCTATCACTTACTGGGAAACTAGTTTCCTCTGCTGTAATTCTATTCAGTACTGTACCAAAACTTGGTTTAGATTTATTCAGACTGCATATCCGTGGGAGCCAATGAATGCAATATTTCCAAGGCTCTTAAAATAGATGTTTTTAAAACACGACCTTTTTGTATTTTAAGTATTTAGTGAGGATACTTTTACTTGCAGAGTTTACCCGGTCTCAGATACTAAAAGCTTTAATGTAACTGTCAAGCATAATCTATGCAAAATGTGTTTCTACACTTTTTACTGTACTTCTCCTGCATCTGCCCCACGTTTTCCAAGTCGGATGCTGCAGCTCCCCTTATTTGCCAGTCGAAGGAGTACTGATAACTGGATGCTAATTGCACAACTGCTACTGTTGCACTAATGAGGAGGTGAGACACAAGTTGAAGGAGTCAAAATATTTTTGGAGAGCCCATTTGGCACAGCTGCAAGATAGCCTTTACACTGGGTCCGTGCAGGAACTGAAGAAGTCAGAAGCAATGGAAACTCGCTGTAAAATGTGGACTAAATAGTCACTTTATTTCAGGTCTCAGCTCTGTTCCTGTTCTCCCTCCACGTGTACCTATTTTCAGATTTGGCAGTGTTTTACTTCATTTTCCTCCTATACTGCTACAAAGGATACAAAAGAAGACCTCAGTGTTGAGCCAGTGTTGGTTTTGATAGACTCCGTTTCTCAATTCAGCTCATTCCCCCTCACCTACAGCTATCCCAGAGCGTGATGGTTAATCTAACACAGGCAGTCAGGGAGCCTCAATATTGCAGATGGCCTGAGGTCTCTGGTCCTTAATTAAGTCAGTGTTGGTCGTCCCCCTCGTGTAGGGCAGCTCCCTGCTGGACCAAACCCAAGAGGAGCAGCACTCCGGCCTTTTCTGCTACATGCCTCTTCAGACTGTGGTATGAAGGAAGGAGGGGACACTTTGGGGTTTGGTTTGGGACGTAATGTTGGTGAGCAAGGAAATGTAAGAGGATGATGGAGAAGCTACCCACTGATCACAGCTGCATTGGGCTATCGCGCGAATTAGACCTAAGCCCAGGATCTGTGAGTAGCAGGCAGCATCCAGAATGGCACTGAATGTGTGGGGTAGCAAAACCAGTTATCTCTTTATCATACCCCTGTGAGGAGGAGAGGGGAGTGTATTTCCTTCAGTGTCAGTCATATTCAGCTTAGCAGCTTTTTGTGGGAGGGGACATTGAAGAGAGCGATAGAAATGATCGGAGGTCTCATGACTGAGAGGAAAAGTTGAATGAGGACTGTTTCGCTCTGCTGAAGATATATAAAAAATGTAAAAGATGGTGCAAGACGTCTGGGAACAAAATATTCTTTGTTTCCATAGGGCGTCAGAGAAGAAGCACTGAGCTTTGACTTTTGAAATTTAGGGAAAATTAAGTTAGAGTGTTTTTATAAACAGTACTAAGTATCTGTCAGGGGTGAGAAGTGTGTAGCTCGTCTTGCTTCAAGGAAGGTGGATGGACTACTCTCTCCTTAAGATCACTTTCTGTCCTACTTATTCTGTTGTTAATATTGTGCCTTCCCATCTCCATTCAGACAGAAGCGATTACCGCATTGCTTCCTCACGAGTCTCTCTCCGGGGAATGCAGCTCATTCAGTCTCCGGCGTTTGTGGTCTTGTAATATCCATCCTAATGGGAACCTTTCAATGTAAGCACACAGTGGCCAGCTCCGTACACTGCTGTGCGTACATACGTCAGTCCAACAGAGTGCTTTGGCACGTGTTTATAGGTCCTTTAAGATAAGCACGTGCTTTGTTTTGCCAGGGCTGGCTTAAAAACGTGTACAAAGGCATGTCACGTCATCTGGGTACCCGCTGGGAGGAACCAAGAATGGAGGTTGCAGATTTCACACCTTAGAGCAAGTCCATGACTATCCTTGGCTATAATCACAGCCCTTTTTAACTAGGCTCATCTTCTGAGTAGTGGGGTAAGTGCTATAGGGCTTAATGATATTTAATTTGTAGGATATTTAGGAAAATGTAATAGTTTCAAGGCTTAATGATAATCTATGATGATATTGTTAGTTTAAGTTTTTCTCCTCTAGAATGGTTAAATGTAATCCAGACAGAAAAGTAACACTTATCCATCAATTTGTACTGCACTTAAGGGTAAAATGTTAAAAAAATCAGTGGCAAGAGTGACAGAACTAGGAAAAAACCAAAGTAAGTATTTTTTAGTGGTGAAGGAAGATTTATCTAAGAGTGTGAGGCTGGCAGAAGACGAAGGCTAGAGGGTGACTCAGATGTAGTTGTTAACCTGCTCTGGGTGCTGGCCGACTGACACGGCGTGTGCTGCACCATTTGCCTATATACCATATAGATTTTATATGCTTCATTTTTATGTAGCTGTTTTAGTACCACCGCTGCTGGCTCAGCCATGAAACCCAAATGTTTATTATTGCTTACCTCTTTAAATATGTTCATTCTTTGGATTACATGGCCATAAAGGGACTTCTTCGCATTACTAGATTTAGAAAGAGAACTGGAGGGAGAAGGCATGCGAAGGGCCCATAGCCAACAGCATCTTCAGTTTGAATGCAGGAAGAAGCTTAGCTGGGGTCAATATACACCATAGCAAAAATGCAGGTAAATGCTTGCAGATGTATGATTGCCTGTGTGCGTGTGATCTTTTGAGAGAAGATTTTAGGAGGAGATGTATTTCACCCAGCTGCTTTCACAAGCTTATAGCGATTTGCAAAAAGCCAGGGACACACCCAGCACGGGCTACTGGGATAATAACACAGATGCATGATTTTTATGGCTGCCTATCAAATTTAGAAACTCCCTCTGGAAAAACAACTCAAAATGGCTTTTGCTAATCCTTCTGAACACCTGGAATAAGCTCAACAAGCCAGGGAACTAGAAAAGTTACTATGTGGTTTACCATGGCTCTTACATCACTCAAAATTAAAATTTTGAAATAGGCAGCTGAAAGAAACCTTAGAAAGTCATGGATAGCTCTGTTGGGTGTTACATTGTTTTGCACCAGCGTTGACAGTTCAGATTATAAAACACAGTGTTTCTGTTCACAGAAAGCTGAATACAATAATATTTTGTATGTTTGGAAATCTGCATAGGAAACCTATTTTTTATTTCCTACAGTTTTGGGCGGATTCTCACCTTTTTTTTTTACCTTCAAGGCTTTCTCAGATTGCAGCCGTTTTGTAACAAAGTCCAACTTCTGTGAACAGCTCTAAAGATCTGATGCGTCTTGTGGTGTATTCACAAGTGAACCCTCTTTCGTTCTCTTACTAACGTGAATCACCTCACGTACACAGTCTTGCAACTTGAATGGGATAATTTGTGCAAGGAAGTTAAGCATAAATTATCTATCTGATGGATCAGAATTTCTCTTTGCATGATTACCAAGAGCCAGTGGGAGTTTCTCTGGGTGCAAGGAATACAGACCTGCTCCATGAAAATGGCAAGCAGTTTTGCTTACAGTTAGTTATGATGGTGCGGAAAGGCTGCAAATAATTTTGTCACTGGGAAAGAAATGTCACCAAACAGACTCTGAAGAGAAAGGGCATTAGTTAATGCACTAATAGGCTATCAAAAAATATTTTTACAAGGGCAATTGAGTTTGGCATTTGTTCAAAAATACGCTGCAATTTTTTTCTTTTGTTTTTAGGCAAACATTTATTAGAAGTCTAAAAAAACTACAGAAGGCAATGTTTCTGCCCTCTGTATTTCTTAGGTATCTGTCTCAGTGCAAAGCTTCTACCTCTTTGATTAATTTTGGAATTTGGTGTTTACTGTGAAGTCTTCATGCGGGAGGTATTCTGATGCATTTATGTAGGTTAACTTGCAGCTTAATGGCAAATTTCCCACTGAAGCAAAGAAGGCGACATGACCGGGAAAGCATGAAGGGTGTCAACTACGCATCTAGCATATTGCAATCTGTGATAGAACTCTTGTATTTAATACACCGATCCTTAGAGCATTTTCCTGCTTTAAATCAAGGCTTTGCGAGATCTCACCTCAGCTGTGCAGGCTGAAAGGGACTTTCAGGGCACCTCTGTTTGAGGAGCATGCTCGGGTCTCAGCCAGCCTAGTGAGCTCATTTAAAGCTACCTGTCTAGCCATAGCACAACCTCCTGGTTGGCAAACCCATCCCAGGAGCAGGACAAGTGCCCAGGCAATCAGCCCATGCCTATCTCAGGTCTGTGGAGGTGACATTGCAACTTCTCACAGGTCACCTAAAGCTAGTCTGGATATGTCTGCATGAGGCTGGGCTCACGGCTGGGTGATGGTGCAGAAGTCCCCTGGTCTGAGAGGTGGGTTGGCTGTGCAACTGCTCTGCATCTCCAACGACAAGGACAGGAAGGAGGCTGTATCTGCCACGTCAGCGAAAACTGAAGGGATGCCGCTTTGCTGCTTCCATTAGCTTGCGCCTGTGTAATTTTCTGTGGACTCTCTTCCTGGTTGTGCCGACGTCCCACTGAGTAACGTGGCATGGGATTTTGCTCGCTGGTAACAGCAGTCCAACCAACCACAGAATGGGTGTCGGTCTCTAGACCAATGGAAAAATATTAGAAGGAACAAAATATCTCGATTCCAAAAAGCAGATAATGTGGGAGAAACTGTGATGTAATTAGTTGCTCTGAAAAAGGGCAAAGAGTAGCTGCCTTCATGCCAAACCTGGAGAGGTCAATTGTTTCTGCTTCTGGGACTTGTGTTTCTTTCCCAGTTTTTCCCACATCTTGGAAGCAATGCAAGTGTGTTCATTATAAATGAGTGTACACCAGCTAGGGAAATTTGAGGGAAAGGTGAAAGTGGGCCATTGAGGAGGAAAAAGTTGAGAGCTCAAGGCTCTGCAACCAGATTGGGAGTATGTCAAGGAGCCAACAAACTCCCTGGTACACGCGGGCGCTGCCAAGGATGCACCCAGTCCTCACACTCACTTCCTGACCTCCTGCATACCTGCTCAGGAGAGGCTGCCCTTCCCGTGATGGTGTGTTTTCCCAAAGTGACAGCAATCATAGAGAGAAATCAAGAGAAGACCTTATGCTCTTCATCCCCTGTGTTAGCAGACAGTGGTCTTGCTTTCAGTAAGACAGTTAAAACAGAAGGTAACAACAAATACTGCCACTGGTTTGAGTAATGCACCCATTGCAGCTGTAGAAGCAGGCCAGTAATTAAACTTGACAGCATTAAGCCTATGTGTTTTTTGGTTTTAATTTTGTTTGCAAATGCAAGCATTTTTTTTGCCAAGAAAGGTTGGACCAGATGATCCTTGAGATCCCCTCCAACCTGGTATTCTATGATTCTGTGATGATTCTATGTTATTTAATTTCACATGCTGATATCTCATGGCCTTAGCAGATCTACCACCTTGAAAACTGTGGAGAGGAAAGAAAAAGAAGAAATAAATCATGATTCAGAGTATAATGGTGCATTCAGTGTATAAAAATTCAGTTTCACTGGCAAAGTAAATTTTTTTTTTTCTCTTCCACCGCTAAGTCAAGACCAGTCAGACAGCTTGATTTGTGGTCATATATCTGTGCACAAATAGCAACCTCCAGTGGTCATTTAGTCCAAATTGCACATTATGTGTGGGGTCAATATGGCCTCTCCACCTTCCTTACTTGAAAGGACCTCTGAGACTACTTTGTATGGCTTTTCAGGTGTAGCTTAAAGCCAGCTACATGCTTTCATCCTCATGATTAACAGCCACTGCTGTGTAGTCTTAAAATTAACACAAAAGACTAAATTTTCCAACATAATGGCTCATTAGTAAATTTTCAGAATTTTTTCTGCTCAGATCTTCCGTAACAACTAGTTCCTACCTGAGCCACCATAGCAGTAAAGCCAGATGATTTATTTGTGGGAAGCAGGTATTTTCCTTTCCTGTGGACCCACTATATAAATGCTTTTCTCTTTCGATTTTTGTACCATATCCATAACCACCCTGTGCATGCAAAAACAACTAATTAAGATATATCATATACTTAAGTGAAAAAATATAACAAAGGATATGTTCTGACACAGATTCTACCAACAGTCAGTCTTTAAGATTTCAGACCTGCAAATGCATACCTGCTGTTAACTGAAAGACATTTTAGAGTGAGCTAACCAAGGAATATATGCTTCTGTGCACAAGAACTGTTCTACCACGGTTTCAGAGCCACACCATGACTGTGACACGCTTTCATTAGATCTCACAAATTAAGCAGGTGTTGCCAAGACTTTGCCTGAAGGACTTAATCTTTCTCTTCCCCTTTTAACCTTCTCACAGGGGAGAGCAGTCTGCTGAAATTTGGGCAAAGCCAAAACATACACTCTAGTTAAGGTTAATTAAGGCTTGGAATTAATAAAGTTTGGAAAATGCCCATATCTATACATATGTCATGTGTGACGGAGAGAGTTTATTCATTCCTATTTGCTATATAGAAAACATAACAAAAGCATGCATTTTAGAAGTTGAAGTGTGAAATTTTTATTTCTCCATAAAATTGAATTGTTTTTATGTGACACTGGAAATCTGCGTCTTATCTCTTCCAACCATTTTGGCATTTCAAAGTTGTATTCCCCCACGGGGAAACTGCAATATCCCACCACAGTTATTCTGCAAGGTAACTTTACTTTCCACTGTGGTGGATCATTATTCAGCAAACAACTCTGTAACTTTGTGTTAGATATCAGCATGACTCTTTCCAGTGCTAAAGGAAAACAGAAATGGGGTGGAAGGCAAATGATAGCACTAGGCATCAATACCAACTGCAAGTGCTCAGCAAGCGTCTTGGCATTCAGGAATAGACATTTTTGTTACTGCTGGTGGAAGCTGCTTGGCATTTTGCAGGGGATAACACAGGTGTGTGTATGCTTGCAGAACTGAAATGGTAGGTCCCATTAACTGCGTTTTTATAGCCATAAGGTAAAAATGGTATGAAACAGAAGTGTGTTTCAGTTTGATTTCTAAATCTGATAAGGTCCTGGATTTTTAAAAAGAATTGAATAATTTTATATCAAGACCATTTTTCATTAAACTAACTCAGATAAGTTCAGTTATGCCATATGTGTCACCACCTTCATCACTGGCAAGACTGAAGCAGGAATATTCCAGCCTTTCATGATTTGCCCCATGCATGCCAGGAGAGCTGTTGCCTTCCTGCAGCTTCCAACACAGGCCACAGCTTGCTAAAGCCTATCAGTTTACTCTGGTTTAGCAAACCAAACGCTTCTTGAAACCCAAATTGCTTTGGAATCAATGTTTCCCACATTTCAGATATTTTAACATCCTATTTTACTTTTATTGATTTTTATGTATACAAGATGTGAATGTTTTCCACCATATAACTAGATGCCCTTAGAATAATGTGAGTGGAGACAAAAAAGAAAAAATCTTGTTATATATTAGTTTGCCATGCAAATTCAGAATGCCTGCTATAAGAGAGTAAATGTCCAATATAAATGTAAATGTCCAATTTGCCAGTGTGTTCTATATAATAGGACACATGAAGCATGTGAGGCATTTCTGTTTTCCATGAATCTTCCCTTGGTGTGAAAAAATTGAATGTAGGTAAACTAGTAACGTAACAGGTCTTCAAGGTATACTGCTCTTACGTATCAAGTGTTGCCTCACTTAAATATTAGTCAAAAATATTGCAGTGGAACAGCCATACACTAAATAAGATATGGCTCAACTTACAATCAGATAGGATTGTCATTTTTTGCGATGATTCTCAGGAAACACCATGCCAGAAACTCTCCTGAGTCATAGGTGCTTTTGCTTTCTCTTGCTCTGGCACGAACAGTAAGGATTAGCGAAAGGCTGGTACCAAGCAGTGATGGGATTTGTGGCAGCTGGTGAGTAGGAGTCAAATTTTGTCTCTAACAACTCCCAGCCCTCCTACCCTGCCGTAACACTATTTAGATGAGGCTCCTGGGCCTTCAGATGGAGCTTTTTGCATTAGGAAGCCAAAGCGAGTATCACTCCCCAGCTATCCTCCATTTCGGGCTCAGGACCACTGGTAATCCCATGGTTTTGTGCAGAGACCGGGGTAAATGCCACATCCACAGGGACGGCGTAGAAGTGTCATCTCCAAGGAGACCAAAATGCGTGGGCCCTGAGGACACCCCTTTTCAGAGCCCGTGCTCGCTGCTGGGGTGCAGCCTGTGAGCGTGGGTCCCAGGGGTGGCATGCAGGACACTGCCACACCAGCCCTGCGACCTGGGGACGTCCCTCTGCCAGCCAATGTCTTCCCTCCTTCCTCCTGTTGGCTTCATAGCAGCCATGCTGTGCCTCCCAGCCGGCAGGCATGAATAGAAGGTTTTGATGATATTCCCCCCCCAACATTGCGTACAGGGATGGAGTCCCATACAATGGGATTGTTCCCATTCCTCTCTAAAGCAGGCGTTTAGCCCAAGGCACGCTCTGCCCTTGAGTGAGTCAACCCTCCAGCTTCCCCATCCCGCCACTTTCATTCTTGACTATGCCAGCAATTGCACTATATAATCTAGGGGGCTCTTTTTTTGGGGTGACCTCCGCAGGGAAATCTCTGCCTTCCATTTATTGGGAGCGAACACGTTGCGGCCCACGGCCCCAGGTCCGAAGGCTCGGCTTGGAGCTCCGGCAGAGACGAGTGCACCGCAGGACAGTACCACACAGCCCTATTTTATTTCCATTTCAATAACACATGCACCGAACAATGATTTCCCAAAGCCAGCGGTGGAAAACAAAATTGAAAGCCTAAACATATGCAGATGGCATTCAGAGCCTGGGACGCTCCTGCCAATTTCTGCAACTGATGCGCGCTCAAAATATTTACTTAGGAATTCTTAATTAAGTAAACCGTTCAGTAGTGGTGTAGTGTTTCAGATGAGTTGCAGTTTCACCACAAAATATCTCGGCGGTTCCTTCTAACAAAGAATCCATTATGGGGAGTTTTATCAGAGGCGGTGGGGTAAGTTTTCGGTACAGTGCGCCGAGGTTTAAGCCGTGCAGCTCCTCCACTGTTAGTGGGATTCAGGCGGCTAAATCCCTTCATTCCTTGCTGGAAATGAACCCCCTGCCCAACAGCAGCTTCAGGTGAATATCGAGTAGCAGGGTTAGGGGTGAGATAACGGTGGCCCTTCTGGTGTCTGTTCGAAGGGCTTGCAGTGACGCTGGCTCGGCGGCTCGGGAGGAAATGTGCACTGTGCTGCTGTGCAGCCAGGAATACAAATGAGCCAGGGTGTCGGAGGAGAAGGTATAGCTCCTGAAGCCACCCGTGGCCTGCAATAACATGTTATTTGCCCAGGGAACAAGGATGGATAGAGAAGACTTTTTAGGGCAATTTTTTTTTTTTTTTTTTAAATGAAAAGTTTAAAATCAACCAAGTGCTTCGTCTGTATGAAAAGTGTTGTTGGTTTAATCTCTCTATTTTACATCTCCTTTTGTCATATATTTGTCAGAAGTGAATTTTAAATTCTCTGGAGAAATCTCAGCACACATCTGTGCCTGTAGCTTGGGGACAACTCTGAAGACAGGTTAGTTACTGCTGTTTATCTATACAAAGCCAGTTCTATTTCGTCATTTCGTCAAAATTCAGATTCTTCTTACAACAGTAAAAATTAGGATTTTCCTCATGTAGCAAATGTGGTTGTACAACTGTCCTTTATAAGGATTTACATTATATTTATACATTTTCCTCTTGTGCAAAGGCTCTAAGACTCTCTGTATACTACAGTTCAAGTGATCTTCCTATATGTGAAATTCATCTGAAGTTGCAAGAACATGATAACATTTGAAATCAATGAAATTACTAACGTGCTTAAGTTAAGAAAATGCCTACATTTGCAAATATGGAATAGAGACTCAAGAAAGAAATTATGAATGAGGAGTACATTTTTCTTCTGACAAGCAATACTGCATTGAATTTCATGTTCTCAAAACTAACTTGATTTTAGGCTTTAGTGTTTAATTTCTGAAGTGTTTTTAAAGACCTTTAGTTTTACGACTTGCTTGAAATATATAATAATGAAAATAATGGTTGTGATCTTTCAATTTTTCCACATAACTCTGTCTTAAGGAAAGCTGCAGTTGTTTAGGTCCCAGAGAGAAGACACAGCTCTAGTAGGAAATATATTTTGAGGGAGAATTTTCATTTTTTGTAACAGTAGTCATTGGTCTTTGCATAATTAAACAAGCATAATTACAGAAAAGAAGATGAAACTTGTCTCCCACTGCCATGAACTTCTGCTTGCTATGTCTGCAGTCATAGTTTTTCTTTCAAAGAATGAAAACCTTGACATTTCAGGATTCTAATGAAGAAACCAAGCCTTCCAAAATCTGGCTCCTCATGTTTAGTTTGATGTAAGTTTGAACTGCAAGGTCCTACCCAAGCCTAGATTTAGATCGGCTTTTTTTTTTTTTTCCTTTGGATGCAACTCTGTTTATAAGTACTGCTCCATTTCAGTGCTGGCATTCCCTTGGATTAATGCCAAATTAATGGCAAAGTGATGAAGAAAGGTGAAGACTCTCCATATGTCAACCACTACCATTAATTGCTTAGGAAATGTGACATTACTCCACTAACGCTGCTTAGTCGGATAGCCCACGTGGATGATGTTTAATTGGATAACCCGTGTGGATGACCCAACATAAAACTCTGAAGTGCGCGTGGGCTGTGGCAGCGCGGGATGGTTACAATTACCGTAAACTGCATAAGAAATCTTAACAAAATGCTGCACTCAGGATTTCCTTGTGATAAGACTCAAGGGCGTTTGCACTTCAGAAAAAGATTAGATGGGAGAAGATGCCAAAATGTGGCGGGGGGGGATTTTGTCCGTCTTTTGATAGTTATAAAGCCAAACATTCTCCTTCAACCTGCCAAGGGGCAGGAGCATGGCACAGCTCTCCTGAATGTGTAACAGACACACAAACTGAGGGATGCCGCAAGAAACAGTGGAGAGGAAGCTTGAAATGCTGTTGGGTGCATTTCTCTAATATAAATAAAGTTTTCCAAAACCTCAGTTTCATGATTCAGCATTTCTTTTGGCACTGAAATTATAGTAACAATTTAAAAGTAGGCCAAACGAGTCTGACAGAATATGCGGGTAAGTCAGGCCAGAGAGGGGGAAGTTCTTGGAAGTAATAATAAAAAAAACTAAGACCACCTCTAACCCCAATAATTGCAGTTGAATTCTTTTAATGAGGAATGTCTTAAAGCACTTTACAAACACATAATAATCGTATTCTCACAATACTTTCTGAAGCAGATATGATCATGCTTATTTTCTGGATGACTAAACTGACCCACTGTATTAAAATACTTCAACGAATGCATTCTCCAAAAACAATAGGAGACCAAAGAATACAGTCTTTAACCTGTTTGTGAGACAGTAGCAACATGTATGGAGGAAGCACCTAAACTGGAAATTATATGTGGGATAGATACCGTAGCCAACTCTTTCTTGCTTTCCTTTGTTTTAAAAGTCAGAAGTTTTTGCTGCACAACTTGAGATAATAGTGGAAACTGTGGGGGGCTCAGTACTTTTAAAAAAATTATGTCAGAAAGTTATCTCAACGCTTTCACCAGTATTTTTATGTGTTTAAAAAATATTTATATCATACACAAGTAATTTTTATATATTATTTTTGTCAGTAATTTGGTTGTGTGGCCTCAGTAAGTCAATGACCGTCGTGCAGCCAGGGAACGACGAGCCTAAGTGTCTCGTGCACGTGTGTTGAGCATCAACTCAAATTCTGAATGCTTGTGCATGTCTGTTTCTTAGGACCCCAGACTCCTTCAGGATTAGGTTTTCCTAGAAGGGTCAGCATCTGAAGCAGTTCCTGCTGCAAGGGATTACTGGACAGGGAGGTCTTGCAGGGCGCTTGGGCATCTGTTCTGGGCAAAGCCAGGTGGAGGAGATGGGGCAAGGATGGGGCACAGCCTGAGAGGCACCTGGAGAACCTCTGTGTTTGCTGAGCCAGCGAGGTGTCGCTGCCAGGGAGCCCTGGCTGTTGCTCTGCTCTGAGGAACTCCTGTAGAAATTCACTTTTTCCTCAGCTGACCTGGCCTGTGCATCCTGGCAGAGAGTGAGTGGCTGACCTGGGTTGCCTTCAGCCTTCCTCAGGGAGAAGAACCACAGACTAAGCTGTAGTGCTGGAGTCCTCTGTCCCCCTGGCATCTTCAGGTTACTTACTCTGTACAAGATATCTTTCCCTTGTCCTAACTTTAAAACCATGGAAGGACAAAACTGGGTCCAAACATGACTTGGGAAAAGGTCCTGGCATTTTAGAGTCATCAGAGAGTATCATCTATATCAGCTATAAAGGAAAATTACTTTTCTTTGCTTTTTACTGCAACATTTTCAGAATGTACATCCTACTTGATATGGAAAGTTGCTGAAGTCAGAGACATAAAAACTCCATGAGCTATGAAAGAAAACAAGACTTTTTCTTTTCAGTATTGAGAACTTTCCTGTGATTTTCATTAACTTTTGAAGCCGTAAATTAATATATTAAGTGCCATTGTAAAGGTCAGAGAATCTTACTATCTCTACATCAAACTCATAATGGGTTTTTTTATGATCATATCTCTTGGAAAGTCCTGATTTAAAGGCATTATAATTTAAATATTTTATTCAGATTTTAAGTAGAAGTGGCACAGAAACAAAATCTTAGCTCAAAACCTGCATGAATCTTGGGATCTCGCTGGTTCCAGTTGATGCTCCAGCTTTGATGTTCAGTAGCCAGAGGAACGTGAATTAAAACTACAGGTCTGAACGCCCCTGCTCCTAACACTGTGAGTGTTCAGAGCTGCAACTACATTTTGTTCTTATTTTTTTTTAATAGGTAGCACCACATGGCATACGTGCTCTGTGTTTGCAATACCTTGTCTCTATATCTATAAAAAAACTCCAAGTCATAAATAGAAAAACACAATTGCTGAATTTCTCATGGATTGTTAACTTTGGAAAAGATGCACAAATACCTATTAAAGGCAGAGTGAATCATCATGGAATTTCCATTCCACAGTAAAAGTAGTATTTCATTTTGGCCAGGGAAGAGGTCTCCATTTCACCCTTTTTGCTCTGGCTTTACTGTAGTTTATTGAAACGGCAAAATGAAACACTCTGATTTTGTTGAAATGCAACATTTATGTAATCTTGCAGTTACCTTTGAGACCAAGTTGGCAAATTCCTATAAAATTATTTTATTTATTTAGTCAGCATTTTCCAAAAAGCATTTCCAGTGGGAAATTTTTAACACTAAGAAGAAAGGTTTGATTCAGTGTTCAAGATGGAGAGGATGGTAATGGGGAAGTTAGTCTATATCCTGTTACTAACCTATTTATATATGGTGACTTCTGTTACTGTGAAGCTCCACTTAAACCCAAGGCGCTGCAGCATGATCTGGGCAAGCATCTTTATGTTACAGAGACCGCAACAGCGTGTGATGGGAAAATTAAACTACCCGTATGATCCAATGCCAGGCTGGGACAAGCTAAACAGGGGAGAAGGTTTGTGGAGGAGCTTCCTTGCAGGTGCTGAGAAGCAGCGATGCTCTTGGCACCCTGGTTTGCCAGCTGAGGAGCAGGGCAGCCAGCTGAGCAACGTGGCGGGGGCTTTTCCAGGCTTTGGTTGCATAGCTGTCTCAGCAGGGTCCATCACACCATGCTGAGCAAGGCCTGTTTTACTGACGTAGCTCTTTGCTCTTCCTCTTTGCTCTCATTACTCTGTGCTCCTGTTGACTTGTCTGGAACCGGTTGATGCATCCTGGCATGGGCCTGGCTGCTACTCGGTAGATGCGACCTGAGGCATCACTGAACGCGTACCCGTGTTGCCTTATTTTTTTCAAAATATTACCACTTAAAATGTAGCCTGTAAAGATGCTGAAAAATGAGCCTGTAAAGATGTTGAAAAGTGAGCTGAAAAATGAAAAATAAATGCACTAAAGTGAAAACATATGGCAGGTGCAAGTTACATGCAAACTTCATAATGAATTCTGAAAATCCACTTGAAGAAAGAGAACTACAAATGTTTCTAGTCTGGATGGCACATATTAAGGGTCACTCCTATGTGCTCCATGATATTTGCCAGATCTGAAAGCACGGTTTTGCTGGTAAACCTTCATTAATCACTCAATACCCTGAGTGTAATAATGTGCAAGAGGGTTGGTAGCGTCAAGTCATTCTAAATTGTGCTTAACACTTTCAAACGAGGGATGGATGAACTGGCTGCAGTAACTAAAACACTGAGCCTGACTCTACATAAACCATTCAAGGTAGACACGAGTTTCAGAGATTCGCAGACAACCAATTATCACTATTTTTTGCTTTTAAATACATCTTGCTTTCTGCATCTCATCAGCTGGTGGCTCTGTGTGGGATTGGAAGTAAAAGTGCCAAAATTCCATTTCTTTGTTGTTTCTGGCACAAATCAGATCAGGAATTGCTGCAGGATTTCCAACCTCTTTTACTGGACTAGAGAGGTTGGGATAAGTTGGCATAATTATAGGAACCCAACTTCCAACCCTTCCCCTTTTGCCCAGTGCCTTGCCTGCCACAAGGTAGCACATGGCAAAAGCAATCAGTGGCCTCAATTTGGTTATAATGTGTCTTTCCGCTTTTTTTCTTCAGAGCTTTGTCATCCGTGGTGGCTTTAGGAGCTAATATCATCTGCAACAAAATCCCAGGCCTGGCCCCTCGGCAGCGAGCGATCTGCCAGAGCCGCCCTGATGCCATCATTGTGATCGGGGAAGGGGCACAAATGGGAATCAATGAGTGCCAGTACCAGTTTCGGTACGGGAGGTGGAACTGCTCCGCGCTGGGAGAGAAAACAGTCTTTGGACAAGAGCTTCGAGTAGGTAAGGGTGTCTCTAATATGGTGCTGAAGTCATACGCTGGGGCTGGTTTCCTTTTAGCTCTCCGATTGCAGTCCTGCAACGGTTTGTAACCCTCTGGTGTTTGCCTACTGGAGTTCAACAGTGGTGCTCCCAGAACAACTGTGGTCTGTGTGTTTTCACTCATTGAAAAGTAACTGGCAAGAGACAGGAGATCTCTAGATGAAGTCATACATGTCTGTGCAACTTCATACCCAGCAATGACCCAGATGCCTGCACAGACATCCAAGGACACAGTCATCACACCCTGTGAAAAGATATTTCCAATTGTCATCCTGTTCGAGGTTGCCGTGATAACTGTGGTGCGTATTATGGCCAATCAAAAGGGAACTAAAACCAGCTCCAAAAAATCCCTCTGCAGACTTCCAAAAGCTGGAGTAATGGAAGACTCCCAATTACCTGATGTAAATACAGTGCATATGACACTGGCCTTCCAATATATGGCAGTGATACATACCCATTTTAGTGTTGCTGTCATACTGTAAAGAAAACACTGCAAGTGATTTGAGGTGGGGAGCCTATTCAAAGAAAACAATACAGCACCTTGGCCTGACAAACTGTTAGCTGGCAAAAGTTAAACTGATCACTTTCCATTTGCCCTATGTCTGGTATTATTTCATAGGGGAGATTATGCAAATTTTTTCCAGCACCGAGATCATTATTTTCCTCATCACTCAGCTTAGTATCCTTAGCCTATTCTTGACCTTTCCTCTCTCCCCCAAGGGCTGCCCACTTACCACCAGCCACACTGTCTGCTGCTAAGTGCTGGGCTAGCATTTTGTAGCGTGTGGCTCACAAGGGCACTCAGAGTAATACCATCCAGCTTCTCAGTAGGGCTGTAGCCTGTTTTGGTGTTTGATTCTTCTTTGGGTGACATCTCTTTCTTGAATTCAATGGTTCGGGTGAGTCTTGTGGCTCCAACACAACTGAATGTGGTCAGACATAAGATCTCGTTAGAACTATGTGAAAAAAAGGCATACCATTTCATCCCATCTGTGCAAAGAGGAAATAGTGGTGCTTTAGCTGTTACTGGAGAAAAAGGCTTTGTTTTTTTTTCCAACACTGTTATGAAACGAATGCCAAAACCTGAGGTATGCTTAAGTCCATGATGGAACTGAATATTTTTTCAAAGAACATGCAAGTCTGAGAGTCTGGCTTAGGTCTGGGCTTTTTTAGGGCACAGTAGCCCAGCTGTAAAATGTTGTAATTGAATAAATCCATTGGCATCAAGGGAACTAACTTACAGCTGCAGAGAATCGATCATATCCTGTGACCGTTACTCCACACCAAATCACAGAAGTGAAGATGGCTAAAACTAGTAGTAAAAACACCCAGTAAACCAAATCAATGGCAAAAGAAGTCTGAATATTTTGAACTTCAGAAGAAAAGTTTGGTAGAATCTGGTCATGATGTTGAAAAGCTGGTGGTGAAGAATTTGCTCATCAGTGTCTCTTCCCACATTTGTCCTAAGATAGTTCTAATTCTGTAGATAGTACTTCTTGCCTAACTTTTATTTCTTAAAAAGAGTGTAAGTGGAAGGCATTAAACATTCTCAAGACACCATATACAGGAAATAATCCAATGTTTGACTTTTTACCTTCAACTTTAATGAACCAGAAAAACATCTATTTACTTGTCTTGACTATTAGAAGCACAGCTCTGGTCCTCCTTGGCTGGTCTCATGCCTGTTTGTCTTAAGTTGATGTCCAAAATGATGTTGCTGCCAGAAAATATATAGCTGCCAAGCATGCCATCGTTGTACTTCTTCATGCTATATTGTCTTGATCTGTCAAAGCCTGCAGGCATGCCCTGACCCTTAGACAAGTAAGTCTTCTTCTGTGAGATCACTTATGTCCTTAAGAGGCACACTCTGGAAGGTTGTACCAAAGTCAGTGTCATCACTAAGCTTCCTGGTGAAAAGGTTTTCACCACTTCTGCTTGCCTCTTCAAGCTGAGAATCTTGTGGCACCTCATCAGCTCTGTCCTTGTACTCATGAGTAATAATTTTCTTGAGAGACTTCTTTCATCCTCAGAAACCTTGCAAGTGAGTGCAGTTCAAATGCCTAAAGAGGACTGTAAGTCATGCCTGTGCTTTCATTCTGAATGTTTCTATACAAAATAAGAGCTACAGGGAATAAAAGTTGTTTGGCATCAGGATGGACCAGCTACCAGTTTGCTCAGACTATACAAAGTTTGGGGAAAAAAAAAAAAAGGTTTTCTTGAGCCAGTGTTCAGGCCATATTTACCAAAGTGTTCACCAGATTCTTGACCTCTTCACTGAACCTGGGTGGTTTCTTGCAACGCTGAAATGGCTGATGTGGAATTTGGTGGCTTCTTTTATGGCTTAACCCAAACACAGATGAAACTTGGCAGTTGCAGCTGAGTTCTGCTTTGACATTTGTTGGGTGTGAAACCACACAAACTCTAACGGATGGAGAAGGTTTACATGACCCTTGCCAGCTCAGCCAGATGAGTTCCATGCAGGTCTATAAAGGATCCCATAATCCACATGTCTTTATTTGTTTTATTAGTGGAGTAGCACCCAGAGATGATGTGGTCAGTATCTAGGAAAAGGACAGGGTTTAGGAAGTCGTGTTATTACAGCAGTGAGGGGGAAAAAGTCAAAAAAGGCCAAAACTTGAAAAAGAAAACCACTTAAAGGTACAAAACACTTGTAAGTATAAATATTCACATGTGTAACAAAACGCATCTGTGTCTGACACATACAGAAACACTAAGCCAGACATTTGGTTCTGCCTGAACGGACGGAAGAAACAATTAAGACTAAAAAAGACAGGCATGTTTTTCACTTCACCTCAAAGGAAAGCTCATCTAGCTTCTTCCCAGAACCACTTAGGGAGCTGAACAACCAAGGCAAGTTATTCAGGTCATAGGGTGAAGAGGGCGAGTAAGCAATGATAGCGTGATAGTAATTACTCTTTACCTGTAAAGAGAGCAAAGGAAAGAGAGCCGACCCTTTAGCTGCTGGGCCAAGGCTCTACCACTAGCACCGACAAGCACAGATTTATGGTTATTCTAACTTCAATCCTGATGCAACACTCTTCCCCCTTGCCTCCATTCAAAGCAAACCCCCAGACTCACCCAACATGCGGTTTCTCCAACAGCTGTGCATCCGTGGCTAATACCACCTCTTGGGTGCCATTATGCTCCAACTCTGCCTGTCTTCCAGCCGCAACCAAGCAGCAGGCAGAAGGCATGACATAGGAGCAAATGCCCACCCTGGTGACTTCTGGAGATCCTACTGTGCCAGGGGAATCACTACTAAGTTAGCTAAGCTGGATTGGTGCTGAGCTATTTTTTTGGAGAGGTACTTCAGTGAGTGAGGACTGTACTAGCTATACAACACACAGGAGTCTGTATTAAAAGCAATTGAAACAGTTCAGAGGGCAGAATAACAATTGTAGTAATTATGTTAGGCATGGGGCATTCAAGTTTGTGTGAAAGATTTATAGCAGCCAGAGATAAAAAGCGACGGAGAGATCCAAATTAGTAGCATGAACAAAGGACGTAGCATGGGATGAATTAGCCAAGCATTCTGTATAGCTTTTTTTGGTGTATTTACGTCTGGGAACTTTTCCATAGCCATGCCATCCCCAAAGAAAAGTCACTACTAAACTCATTTTACTCATCCTATCCCTGTACGTACTTGTATTTGTCACCTTCCTGCACTCGTCCATAGTTTTCATGCCAACTTCTTACATAAAGTCATGTTTTGCACCCTCCACTCATTCCTCTTGCTGTAAGGCCTTTTCTTTAACAAATTACCTCCTTAAAGATTACCTCTTTAACAAATGCATTCACAAATTAAATGGTTAATGATATATCAACTGTTATCATAGATAACCATCGATGAAAGATAATTGTCCTTCTAATTTTTTGAAGGCAAGGACCCTGATCTGGAAGAGGATAGCCTATCAGGTTATTGATGCAAAATGCTCCAGCACTACGGACTGGTCTCTATTCCCTCAAATGATGGTTGAAGCAATCTACTGTGTAGGTACCTCTAAAAGTTATGGATCATTAGTAACAGCTGAAAACAAATAACTCCAAGCAAAAAGTAAGCAGTACAGTTTCCGAAGTATCGAGTCAGAGTCCATAATGGAAAGGAAACCTACTGCTGTTCTTTGAAAAGGAATTATTCTGGCTAATTATTTGTACATTGACCATTTCCACCGAAATTCTCCAGAGTGAAGTGCTTATAAACAGACCTCTCTTATGAGGGCTAAATTCAGGGCAAAAATTAGGTGTTTTGAAAAATATAGTTGTGAAGATATGAAAAGTAATTGTAGATATCACCTTTGTCAGAATCATGATGTGGAAAATGATCATAATTTAGTAATATTCATTTGGCTGTATCTTTGATATAATAATTTGGCAAATCATTGAACTGGACACTTGACAGGGAAGAATCAACAAATAAGCAAAACCCAATGGAATTCTGAAATTTTTTTAAAAGAATCTCTGACCTTTTGTATTGATCTGTAGATTTCTAGCATGTTGAAAGGGTGTGTATGAAGTGAGGTTAAAGCCCTGTTTACCACAGAAGGTTTAGGAGAAGAACAACATCTTAAGAAGCTTCCTGTCGCCATGCGTCACTCAAATTTTGGTCCACTCTTGAGGCAGAGAGGGAGAGGTATGGGAGAGAAACCATAGTTTTAAAGACTAACCAAATCTGTGCATGGATTTTATTAACTCGCAGGTGAAGAAGGCTTTACAAGTTATTTTGAGAAACACAGTAAGAAAATAAAGTTGAATGTCATGGTTATATACAAGCATGCACTCGTACACATGCCCACATAAACTGCTTAAGTAGACAGCATAATTTCATACAGAACATTAAGACAGGGAGGGGAACGTCTTCTGAAGGAAAGATTTTATAAAAAAAGTGATTCTTTCTGTATTTGCACTGGTAACAGGTAACTAAGTCCATATTGGATCCCAGTGTTTTAGCTGCAGGCCTGAAAGAACATGGGAATTGGGCAGGAAAGATATGTAAGTGATGGCGTCATGGAGAAACGGTTGGCATCTTATCATGCATGCTGCGGGGGTGTCAGTCAATAAATTATTCTTGGTTCAGGCCATATATAGGCTCAATTAAATTTCGATTCAGACTCACATATGAATCCAGTCATTTTTATTCTGGGCTATGATGGTGGTTTAACCGAGATGCCAAATGTTCATAAAAGCTTCCTACCAAAAATGGGAGGAGTAGAGAGGTTCATTATTCTCCAAAAATGGAAATTCGCGTCCAAGCAGATACATTAATCTAGCACAGTAGTGTCTAGTATGGTATTAGTTGGACAACTTGGAAAGCTTGACTTTCAGTACGAGCACAAAACTTCCAATACATGAAGACAGGCGGCATTTTTAGGAATGCTTTACAACCATACTTGTGCTTTAATGCTATCAGCAAATCAATAAGGGGAACCATAAATGAATCCAGATAGTTTGCCTAAAGTAAGTACATTTCTGTCTCACTTTTTGCCTTTCTTTCCTCCCGCCATTTCTCTGCTACTTTATGTTCTCATTTTCCAATTTTTAAATCAATTTATGTTGTTAGTTATATATTTATTAACACTTAGTAATATTCATATATCAGGTTGACTGTATGTTTATTATTCTAACATCTGGGTATTTATTATGGGAAAATCTATGTTTACCGACTTGCCTTATATCCAATAAAAACAATATGGGGGAAAGAAAGGAATCGTACAGCTGGAAACAATTTGGAGGGGGAAAATGAGTTGGAATTAGATTATTTTAAATATGATACAGAGCAGGGTACACACTTCACTGACAGAAAGGCAGTAATTATCTTTGTCATAGCAGTAGGTGCTATGATTGGTTTAGGCATTTGTCAGTTATTGTGAACCTCAATTGCACAGTGGCTTTTGGACCTAATGTGGAAAAATTTCTGGTTTTTTGTTGTTGTCATATGGCATGGGCCCAGACAACAATGTCCTTTGAGCGTTCAAGCAACTGATTAGAAAGAACTTTGTTTTCCGTAATTTGAACTGGATGCCTGCATTGGTGCAAGGATACGGTGAAAAACATTCTAGTGTGAGAGGTGGCTTCTCAGGGGTTGGCATCACCTTTCAACTCCTGGTGCGGCAGGCTGCCTGGCATGCCAGGAGAGAGGTGCACAGGATGCATTCAATCCCCTGAAATCTGTACTAGGAGTGTGTTTGACTTCCAGAAGAACACGTAGGAGCAATACAAACTGTGTCTTTATTCCTCACATGGCTACCCTGGAGTGACTGCCGAAGTCCATTCCACAAAATGTCATGCGGAGCCATTGCATTTGCAAATCTGATTTAGTAAAACTAGTAGATGCTATAAATATCACGGCAAATTTAATGGGCTGTGGCTTATGCAAGGATAAATTTTAATAGAAGCACAGTGGCATATAACAAGATGTATAATTCTCGGTTAGTTAGAGAGAGAATTTTCTCATTATTAAGCTGAATTAAAAAAACCCAGCAAACAAAACAACTGCACAACAAAGCATGCACCTATACCAGTTGGAAAACTGACAGGCAGGCAGAGGGAGTTGGCAAAGAGGAAAAAAAAAACAACCCAAATCTGAGGATGTCCTCAGTCTGTTTATTTTGCCGGAAAGGTTTATCAAACTGCAAAAACTCCTTGCAAAGCCTTCTTTTAAAACATCTCAGTGTTTTTTTTTTTTTTCCCCCCACAACTGACATCTTTTTGCTGGAAGGAGAAACAAAAATACCCTTAGCCTTAAGGTTATCCAGTATATTTGTTCTAGCTTCTTAAATATATATTATTGCAGAAAAATTATGTCAGTGCCTATCCCACAAGTTGCCTTACAAAGATAGAAAACCGTGCTGGAACAAAGCTGGGCTATTCCACCTAGAGACCAGCGCACTTCTAGCAGTTACCCTACAGGCAGTAAGGTCAGTACTATATGCAAAGTTGCCTTACGAGGAAAGTTTTTCCAGTGCAATTCATTTTGATGGAAAGCTAAACAGCGGGAAAAAAGCTGTGATAATCTAGTTGTTACAAAGGAAAGTAAGTGAGAGGGCTACTTCAGTTTGCATTATCATCTTTGGAGGAAATTAAAGAATGGATTTAAACAGTTCATACTTTCTGGCTGTAGAAGGGTGGATAAGCTTTTTACTATCACTAGTAGCAAAGCAAGACAGTAACCAAAACCAGAATAAGAAAATAAACCTCCCAGCTGGCAGCAGCTGAGGTTGGGAAGGATTGGTAAAAAAGTTATGAAACAACTACTGTGCTAAGAATTTATATTATTTTAACTGAGGAGACAGCCTATTGTGAGAGTGGTAGGTTCAGGCTCTTCTTAATTTCAGTAGGTTTCTGTCACTTGGAAGTTTTTAGAAAAAATATCTTTCTATTCTAAGGAAGTACTATCGTATTAAAGAAACATCCTATTTTGAGAGGATGGAGAATTTCCAGCTTAGTGAACCAACTTGAAATTTTCTGTGTGATAATTTCTCTGTGCTTTAAAACTTTCTTTAGATGCCAAAGCCTCATAATGATCCAGTGAGGCTTAATTAATATTTTCAAAACACACTGCAAATCATAGATGAAAAGACAAATGTGAATGGACAGTACCATTTGTAAATTATGAGTTGACAGTAATAAATTTTGTTTGACTGCTTTGCTGCATTAATTTTGTCATCTCTATCTCTGTATTTGTCTCTCTATAAAAGAAATGTCTATCATATATAATCTGTAGCATATATAATAATTTCCAACCTGAATAGACAAATTTTTATAAACCCCAATTTTAATTCTCTACTCCTTAGACTTCTTGTAAGGTGCTACTGTGTAGTTCAAGTGTAGCTCAATCGTGGGGTTTTTTTCTCCTTCAAGGGTCATGATTTTGAAGAAAAGTATAGTTTTCTTAAATCAAAATGTTATTGTTCCCCTTTAAATATTTACCTCTTTGGCAGCACGCTTGCTTTAAACAGCAGACATCCTTATTCTAAACATAGCATTAATATGTTAATACCATTACCTCATGAACTCTTTGTGGCTTGCAGCTGGATGAGAAATGGTAGATCTTGACCTGAATGAAATCTGGAATTTCCATCCTGAGGGAAGTGCTAACTTTTTAAACTTCTGTTTCATTCCATTTTTTACATATAAAACCAAAGTTTTTCTTGGAACAGATGTTTTTCTGTAGACATTTTCAAACTGAAATACACTGACATACCTGACTCTGAACAACTCAGTTTTGGTTTGTTAGTGCACTTAATTCGAAAGTAGTTAAGTGCATTGAGGTAAATGGATGCAGGGGACTGTAACTGTGGAGACTCAAGTCTCTGTATCTCATGAGCTCTGCTCTTGCATGCTTCTGTTTATGTTCTAAGCTATATGGGTCCATAACACGTCGTACAACTTAATTGGAGACATCATGTAGCATGACACACTGCCTTCCTGTGGCCTTGCACCTCAGCTTAAAAAAAAGCCATTAGGCTCTTCAAAACCCAACAGGCTGAACTGAGGATGCAGTTTAATACTTTGTTTCAATGGTTCAAAACTAAATGGACCTGGTTTTTATTAAATGGAATAGCTCCATTTAAGTGTTGGTAGGGAAAAGAAAAATTATTTTGGAAAGGGGTGGGTACTCATGGTTTTTGGCATTATAGGATCATTCTAATAAATATGTAATTAGCTGTAGTGCAAGAAGGTGCCGTTACATATAACGCAGCTTTACAGGCAGAGTCTGTAAGGACCTGTAGCTCTGATCATCTCCTGCTCGGCATTGGCCAAAACAAAAATCCTCCTTTTCTCTAGCTTTTAACTTTGTCTTTAGCTACTCAGGATAAAATTTTCCATGTTACTTTATGGTCTGCCTTGGGATGAGTGAGTCAGAGGTCCTGTGGAAAAGACAATATGCAAATTCTAGGCTATTATTTAATGGAATGCTGTACCATAATTTGGACACAACAGGGCTAACTTTGCAGGGCAACATTAAGTTTGGCATGTTCCAAGTGCCTCACTTGGAACGTTAATGTTCGTTTAATGTCATTTTTTTCATTTCACTTTGGAATAAAATTGTTGGCTACAAATGATCCTTAGCATACTGACTCAATTAGTTACTTCCAGTGTCCCAGTCCTACCGGTCAATGACTTACAAAGTAACTCACACTTAAAACAGGAAGGCAAATAACATTTAAAGTTTAGTAACGTGGTGCTGGGCTTAATCCAAAATGACAGGGGCCAAATTCTGGTGCTATTGCTGTCAGTAGAAATTTTGGCACTGCTTTCACCAGAGCAAGGATTTTACAGCCACTACAAAGGCTCCTGGCTTTTGGGTACAAGCAGAAGTTTAAATGGGAGGTGAATTTCATAGCAGGGACTCAGCTAAAACCTCATTAGTTAAATGGAAATCAGCTATACAACATTTGATTTTTTAAGTACAGAGCAACTTTGCAACAGGCAGGTACTGCCAAATCTTGCAATGGCAAGGAAAGTTCTTTACATAAGATGACAAGTGGCTTGGGACAGCAGCTAACCTGCCGGTACGCGATCCTGTAATAACTTGGGGTTCTAATGACTTCGGAGATTCCTTGAGCTTTACTACTGCGGTTAACTATGTTGTCAAAATCTCTTCCCTAGAATTACAGATGATAGGTTTGGTCGTCTAGTTCAACCTCTACATCAGGCAGGACAGGCTAAACATAACATTAGACTTCAGAGTTACATGTGTAGCAGCCTCCCTCCCTTTCCTCCTCTGTTCTTTGGGATACGTTCTGTTTGGTAAACCATCTGTTTCTAAATTGGAAAGCTTGAAATGCACAGAGAGGCATTCACAAACATTACAAAAAACAGCATTTGTTGATGTGTACATTTTGGTTTGCAAACAATTGTTCTAGCACTCAGGCTGAGATCACCGATCCACGTAGTTTGCTGTCCTGGCTCTAGTCCCAAGCAATTTATTTTTCTAACGAAGCAGCTGGTTTATTCCAAAATATTATGTCTGACAAACATCTTATTTTCTAATTGCTACAATGTCCTTCTTGAGCATCATGCATGACTTCTTAGCATGTATTAAATTACCTGTAACTGTAGTTTATTTCTTACTGACGTGTTGTATGTCAATAACTTTGAAGTGTAATATTGCTGTTGCCGATACAAGAGTCAAATTAAAATGAAATCAATCAAGTAAGAAAGAAGACTATATTATCTATATTTGGACGCTTAAAAAAAATGTATCTAGCATAGTAGTGCTAGGGTAGCTATTCTCTCAAGATTCAAATTGGTCAACAACTTCAGTCGTACTCTGTTTACCCAATATGTGCTTAACTTTAAATCTTCTGTTTTAAGTTCTATCAAAGTAAAAGAGCAAGTGCTTCACTTTAAATGCATGCCCAAATGGTTTGCGGAATACAGAAGTCCAAATGAAAACCAACAGGCAAGGTTGAGCTGACAATGAGTCCTTCAGCTAGTAAAAAGTGTCACACCTATCCATTTTTGGTCAGATTTGGCCTTAGGATTTAAATGGATCTAGCAGGCAACTTTTATCCACAAGTATAATCTGTTGCAATCTATAACGCGTTCTTCACTGCAGAGGTTCAACCTCTGATTTCTGGGACTGTGAAAGAAAGATGATTCTTAAGACTTAACTAATGTCAGTGTAAAAAGCAGGCTTGGATGGCCTACTTTAAAGATGGAGTCTTTAAGTAGATTGCTCTCACCCCAGAAAGCTCAGTGGTGCACTGGCAGAACACACTTCTATCTCTAGACAGAAGCTCAACAAACATGGACTGAATTGCTGTAGACTGCCAAGCTCTATTCAAGTTGCTAAAACGAACAAAGTTTACTCATGGATCATGATTTATTTATACCTCTTCACTCATTTCTTCAGGACAACATGGACACTTATTTTTTGTCTGATTCAGCCTCCATCCATCCTGTTCAGAAGAGGTGTCCACACAATGTCCCATCTGACACGGTCAATGCAACCTTGCAGTTCCTGAGGGGAACGGTGCAAGAGGCAGCAGTGGTTTCTGTCTCTGCTGCTGAACTAAAGGGCTTCAGACAACAAAGACAGAAAAATAGGGAGCCCCTTCCTCACTTCTTTCCTTTGGCCAAGTTTCATACCACATAGCTTCAGGCATTTGCACGAGATGTCTAAGATAGGAACCTAGTCAGCCTGTATTCCTTGTATGGTCAAAGAAGAGAGGATCATTTGGATCTTGATTTGACTGCATGACTGTCTGTCTGGAGGTCCCTGTTGACTGTCCTGGGAGACTACACTCCCTAATTAGGTATCAAGACTGTTAATGCCTGATTTTGATTTGTCTGTGAAATTTTTCCTCCTCTCTATGTACGTTTCTTAAGGGAGCTTATGGTCCTCTAATATACCTGCTTGCTCCACATTGCAGACATGAAAAGTTGTCTTAGTTGATGACTTTCAGACAGATACCGGCAAAAGAAGATGCTGCAACCACAGGCGTAACTCCACCACTGCTATTTGGAAATTTAAGAACAAGTGGGAGTCCAAAATTGCCACCAGATGGTGCACCTATTTAGCAAGTGACAGAGACATGTTCCACAAGAAAGGGTAGCCACAGCCTCCAATAACCCATCAAGTTGCTTCCCCTGCTGTTTTTTCTCAGCTGTAATTGAATTGAATCTGTTTGAAACATGGACCTGCTGGTCATGCTATTCTGTTACATGTAATATGGAGTATGCTTTCAATCCCTGTGATGGAAGCTTTTCAACTGCTTGGCTAGGGACAGGAGGAAGTGGGAAAGAGCGTAGCGGATCCACAAACGCATGTAAAGGGAGAAGGAAAGAAAAAGAGATGGGACAGGAGCAGTAAAAATTGGTAATGGTGAATGGCAATGAGCCGGCTCCAAAATCAGAAGTGGTCAGCACACAGCATCTGTGCGTTGCTGTTTCATTAAGTCAGGCTGGTTCTGACTATTAATGGTAGGTAGCTGGGAGAAGGTTGAGGTCTGTGCCTTTCTGAAGGATAGCCTTGATGTCTAAGTCAGCATTTTGGAAAACTGCCAATGCCAGTAGAAAACATCCCAGGAGAAAACACATGGGGTATTTTATTAACTGCATAGCAAAGGTGGTGAACTTTCCTAAACAGTGAAGTGGTTTTTATTCTCTAACTGCTTCTCATTCCTAAGCACTTGTGGTAGTCCATACTCAGAGAAAGATTAGTGCAAGTCAATAAGCATATATTTTCTGCCATATTTCTCGCAAATGTCACAAGATCACGTGATTCTTTCAACTAGATTTGCTGTAAATCAGTACACTATCGTGTGTAGGACACAAATAGGTCTCTCTTCCCATTCTACTCTACTTCTCGGTTTAAAGAATATTATAGAGCTATATATATGTTCCTGGCAAACCTCTTTCCTGAACATTACAAAATTGATGCAGAAGAAAATATTGTGAGTCATTCCTTTGCACAGATGTATCTTTTACTGCTTTCTAATTTTTTTTGGTATGTTTTAAAGGATACTGTAAGTAGAATTTAATATATCACTAGAGAATGATTAATTAGAAAGGTTGTTCTTCTAATTACAACTTGACCAGTAAAGAAACGTCTGAACTAAAAACTTCCTCTGAGCAAAGAGCAAAAATATTTGCATATTCCTTAAGCCAACAAGTACTCATTCTGAATGCATAAAATAATTTTTTGTTCTCTTTGTCCAAGCTGAGAGGAAGGCGTCACCTCAAAAAGCTCAATACAATTCCCTTCCTATCATTTTTCACATACCCTGTGGCTCCTAGTTCAATGTGAGAACTATCATTTTATGGTTAAAGCATGGACCAGGAGATAATGGACTTGGATTCTGTTCCCAGCTGTGCCATATACTTTTCTTGTGACCTTGGGCAAGTCACTTCATACCTCGCTGTCTGGAGACTCAAGATGACTAATTTCAGTGGGGAATTGAAAGACTTAATTAATGTGGACTAACCTCCACTTAAACATTTGTGAAGTACTCTGGGATCCTCCAACAAAAATGGTTACTGCTAAGGTCTTCTTATTCAAACAGGCACCAAAGGACAGAAATGTTGTGGAGGGATTTGTTCATCTAGAAAGCGAGTCCAGGCCTGAAAAAAGACCATACTGAAAAATCTCAATAGAATAGGCCTGGTAAGATTATTAGATGAGTTTGCATAAAAGGGAAGTTTGGAAGCTTTAGGTAGTTGTCTACAAAGAGCCTAAGCTCAAATTCTGCAAAGAGAAAATACTTACATGTTCAAACCTAAAAGAGAGAGAATAAAGTCCCCAGGGAGAGTAACTGCAGGTTACTTACTGTATGCTTGCTGTATGTGTGCAAATTCTTTGAGCAAATCTTCCTGTCCAAGGACCTCTTTTTCTAGCTACTGGTGCACAGTGACATCCTGACACCAGCGTTGGGGCTTGAACACTTTTTCCCTCCCTCCCTCCCTTTCTTTTTTGCCTTGCTGTGTCCCATTTTCTTTTACTTTGGCAGTTCAGTAATGCTGAAACCAAGTTCCCTTCCCTTTTGTTTGCTTTTCCCTTGTCCATTGATCAACCATGTTGCCTTATTACAGACACTGTAGTATTAACTACAGTATAAACAGAAGCTCTTAGCAGGAGAGTTAGCTGGGATTTCCCTGCCCTCTTACACAACCAAAGTTTCTGCAGCACCACTTTCTTGTTTGTTTTCAGGGGTTAGTGGCAATATTCCACATACTGCTGACATAATGAGGCATGTTTCACTCAAAGAAGGCAAGACACTGATTTTTAAAAGACCCTGGGCTCCTGTGCTACTAGGGATGGGCATGGAAAATTTGAAAGGCAGCAGATCACCCTCAAATCTGAGCAGCAGTAAGATCGCTGATGGGTTTTTGCACAGCATGACGTGTTTCCATGAACACTGCGTCCTGCTCAAAGTTAAATTCAAAGTGTCTGCATGGAATATCTCATATAGCAGCATGTGCACGTTGTCAGTTTGTGTTAGCCAGAGGAACATGACATCATGTGACAGACAAAAACACTGTTTGGTACCATATAGCCTAATCCAAAAACTTTTCACGTGAAACAGTTGTTTTGTTTTGGTTTTAAGACATTTGCCTTTCTAACTGGTCTGTTTTAATTAGAGCTCAACCTGAACCACAAAAGATAGATTTGAACTTTCCCAGAGTTCAGTGGTGTTCAGATCTGGCTTTTGGTTTGGCCCATCGCAAAGACAGGGGTCAGCTTCAAAGTTCAGATCTGGAAATGGGCTGCTACAGAGAAGGGGGCTGAAGGGATTATTTAGTGAGACCTATATCTCATTTTAACAGTGGATTTGCAGTAGAGACACTTGCTAGCGTTTTTTAAACGTAGTTTTACGTAAGCAGCTTCGCAAAGACTGGTGTTAATACCAATCTATCTATTTAAATACTCTTGTATTCATATGGCAGGAACAGATTTGTCCCTCCTTTCCTGGTCACAAAGCCTGCATCCTGGTCTGAAGCTTGAGTACCTTAAAAATCTACAGATTTTGCTTCCCATCTTTGCTTAAAACTCATCCTTCAGCTCTAGGCACTTAAAAACAATGGAAGCTCTTTGTGGACTAGAAATGCCATCTTTTTATTCTCACAACACTTAGTTTTTTCAGCTGAAAGGGCAGCTAACTCACGGGGATGGCATCCGCCCTTTCATCAAACTCTTGTAGGTGCGGATCAGCATCTTAGGGTGAGCTTGCTTATTACCTGGCAAAACACAAGCTTGACACAACACAAATAAATAACAACCACTAGTTTACTAGATAAGATAACCTGACTGGTTGGGTTAGCTGGACAGGTTCATATTAAATGCCGATTCAGTATCTTTCAGAGTCCTGAGAAGATTCATATAACTATTCCTTGTTTATGTGAATCTTGTCACTTCCCAACTCCAACCAGCACCAGAAACTCCAGAGCTGAAAAAAAAAAGACTTTTCTCTTGTGATGCTTCCAGACTCATTTTGCAAACCAGAGAGGTTTGGACCAGAATCTAAACTTTGTGTATTTACCCAAAACCCTCTGAGCTCTTTACTCTTTTAAATCTCTTTCATATGTGTGATTTGTGCCGTGTCTTGTTCACTGGGGTTACAAACTCGACTACCAGGCAAAGACCCTTTAAACACCGAGAAGGGCAGACATCATTACCTGAACCTCCCTCCCAGAAAGATTGTAGGGCAAATGAAATGTATCAGAAATGTGAATGCAGCCACACAAACAGTGAAAGAGCATTTGGAAAATATTTAAGCAAATTTGAAAGCAACTTTTAACCCAGCCCTTTCACCAGAACTTTCTCATTTGCTTTCCACAAAATCTAAGCTCTGAAAGGGACGCCAGTGACTTATGGGGTTAGTGCCCAGCTGTTTGCCCTATGTCTGGAAGATGTGATTTCTGCAGTGGAATTAGCAGAGCAGAACGCAGGCTCATACCCATGATCTGCAAAGCCAGCCTCTCTGCTGCAGCTGCCAAGGAATGGCTGGTTTGGGCTGGACTGTAAGTTAGAGCCAATGATGCCTTCTGCTGCCGTGGGAGATGTAAAGGGAGTGGTACCATCCCAAACAACCACATCAAGACTCACCACATCTCACCTGTTGAACCCTACCTTGCCAAGAATGCACCAGAGAAACACATTAAAGTGGTGAGTCACCAGCAACAGTGCTCACCTTATAGATTTGCTTGTGAAATTTGACATACTGAGTTGGTTCTCTAAGGTCTCCTGCCAGGCACCAGAAACCATGCCAGGAATTTATGTGAGCAATAGATTTGTAGGACAGTCTTAATGAACTATGTGCAGAATTACCCTCCAGGAGACAATCCAACAGCAATTCCCAGCAAATGTAACGAGAACCTCTCTGCTATGTCTCTGAGCAAATTTTACAGAAAAACCAACACTCTAGCACACTAATACACAAACTATTTTTCCTTTTTAGTCAAGCATAGGAAATAGTCTTTTGTCTATGTCTATACCATTTTGAAGAATATCTTGAGGTCACCTTGAAGAGCAGAGCCACCGGACAAGATGAAAGCATAACAATTCCTGTGCCTGGAAAGTGCTATCCCAGGCACACAGGAGCGGTTTCTGCATGACCAGCAGTCTAAAATGTTTTTCAGAGACCCCAGCCTGACTGCCACTGTTTCTGAGGCTGGGCAGTACTTTCTCCATATTCATTGCTATTGCCACAAAAGTGTGTGTAGATCAAGGTATTTCTATATGTCATTATTTCATAGTTATTTGACTTAATACTCCTCTTGCATTGCTGTTTGTTGTGGGTTTGGGCCGAATTGGCCCAAGCAAGCCGAGCGACAGATGTTCCCTCTCTCCTGCTGAGCAGGAGAGAGAGAAGAAGAGAGACTAGTTTAGTAAGAACTAAACTACTTTAATGAAATATGAAGAATAAAATAACAAAAGAAAATAATGAAATATATACAAAACCGTATCAAGCTCCCAGGATGACAATCACGTCACCAGCAGGCACTGGGGAAGTCCCAGACTGGCCTCAGCGACGAACGGGAACTGGATTTCAGGAACACATGGGTCAGGATCAAAGGCAGATGAACCGATGGAGTCCTCCTCGGACGCCGGCCATTGAAGAAGAAAAACAAGAGTCCCAGCAAGAGCAAAAGCCCAAAAAAGTTGAAGAAGGAGCCGGAAGCCGTAAAACGGAAAACCGGAACAACTGAAAAAATGGATGCTGAGCCTTTGATCCCTCAGCTTTTATACTGAGCATGGTGCAGATGGGATGGAATACACTGTTTGGTCAGTTTTGGGTCACCTGTCCTGTCTGCTCCTCCCCACAGATGGGACCCCTCTATGCTTCTCTGCTTCCAACCCTCCAACAGGGCAAATAACAAGGTTGGCTGGCCTTGGTCGTTATCACAATAAGTCTAAGCAAGGGCCTCTCTGCATACCATGCCTTGGCATCAGCTATAAACATGGGTCTTATCACTCTGAGAAAGAGCAGTTTTCTGCACAATATGCTGTTAATTTCAGCAGTTAGAAGAGGCCTAGTTAGAAAGCAGAGTTACTGAACAAAATTGGTCCTGTTTTACCTCAAACCAGGACACTGTTGCAGTGAAGAAACACAATGTGACAGATCATTATGCCATTTTATGATATTTCTTGAAATTTAGATTGGAAATCTGACAGATACTTCAAATAAATATTTATTTATTAGATCCTGTCTACATGAAGTAAGATGCCTAGTGCATGCGATTCAGTTTAATTAAAAATACTGCTGCTCTTCATAAACCTTACTTTACAAATGTCATGACTAGGCAGAATTAGTTCTTTATTTTATATAATCATCCTGATTCTGTACTTGATAGAATCAAATTAAATGATACTCTGAAAAAAAACTAGAAAAAATACACTTGAAGAAGTTACATTGCGTTCAGTAGAATATCTTTATCCTAATCAGTGAAACAAAGTAATCTTCTGGCTTTTAATGTAATGAAACATTTTTTCCCCAGTCAGAATATAAAACAGAATAATGGACTGATAGTAGAATATTTTAAGGGTGGGATGTCCTTTACTAAAACCACCGTATACCCTTAGCAATTACACTTACATGACTGCTGCCAGCATAGCTGGAAAGGCTCACTGCAGAGCCATCTGGCTTAACTCTCTGATGGGATAACTTTAGACTCTCTCCCTTTCTTTTCATTTTCTGCTCCCAGTTTTGGGGCTTCCCCATGCAGCTTGATAGCTCTGGAAGTCTTGCTTTATTGTGTCTAACTGTCTCAGTGCTTGGCAAGGCTGGATTCCTATCCTGGCCACATGGAAAATACTAGGTGGCAGAACATCTAAAAGCCAGGCTTTAGAGCCAAAATCCCATTGCAGATTTAGCTCTAGGTGTCTAACTCTTGCCTTATAAATTTAATTAATCTTGTATACTGTAAACATTGGCATCTAACCTGAATAAGGTACCTCATACCTGCAAAATGTCTTGGGCTAGGCTTGCTTGCTACTGCTCTTGTACTGTATATGTTTCCAAAAGGGGATTTCTAGATTAACGTGTATGTATATCAAACAATTGTGTTGGCTAACAGAATAAGTGAGTATAAGAAAAAAGTCCATGCTGACAAACAGAAGTGGTCAGTTTTTAAGATCCTGCTTAAAGTCGCACATGCTTTACTGGTAGTCAAGAATTGTCATCAACTCCGAATGGGGACATGAAAACATTTAGCATCTCTCTGAAACAGAAGCAAATGCAAACTCAGCAAAAATGCTGGCAAGATACTTATATCAAATTAAAAGTAAAGAAAGGATGTGGATCTAATGCTATGCAGGTATGGTATGTGAGGAGGTGTGAACGTAGAATATTAGGAGTGGACTCTACGTGCTATTTCTCTGGCAGGCGTGGTGATACTGTGTCCAAATCCCTTCATGGCTCTAGCAGTAGATGACCAGTTCAATGCTGGAACTACGCTAGAACAGTATGTGGAAGAGCAGTGCAGAGAAGTCCCAGTTCCAGGAGCTGCTGCTGCTTTCTTGGAGCTCTCCTGTCCCACCATGCGGCTGCATGGACATCCTCCGTGAAAACAGGGTTGAAGTCGTGTTTCAGTTGTCAGTTGAGAAGCCTACGGCTAAATATCCTCTGTGGCCTCCCCACAAAGAGAATCCAACAGGAAGATAGCTTGTTCTCTTACAAGTCCTAAATGCCTGAACCTCCTTGTACCCCCGTGAAAGGCAGGTAAGGATATCCCTCTTTTGCTGCCTTCTCCAGCTGAAAGTCACAGCTTCCTAAGGCAAGGACTACCTCTTGCAAGGACTACCTTTGAGCACAGACACAAAGATCTGTGTCTAACACCAATTTTAGCTGTGTATCACTTAGTATATCTCTGGTTCAATAATTACGGCAAAGTGGTACTGGCGCACTAATAGGCTCTGCAGAACATATTGAGGTAACATTTGTGATTTAACTAAATTGCCTCAAGAAATTCTGAAGCAAGAGCTGAAATTTCATCTGCAACGTACACAGACATTCACACCCACAGACACCCACCCTCAGACACTCTGGCATGCCCAGGTATAGGAGCTTAGTGCTTACAACTACTCATAATTCAGCGAACCCTTTAAAAGGTGTTATTATTTAACATGTTTCTACAGCAAAGCACAGGTGTGCACAGTGATTTACAAAAGAATACAGACATGACCACTGCCCTCAGGGATTTGTTATCTAGGTTAGAAGCGACATAAGATAATACACGAAAAGATGACTTCATGCAAATGGCAGTGCAGATTTATTTTTAAAGAGACGTTCTTCAACACAGTATATTTATGTCAGCCCACTGAAATGTTTGAAACGAGTTAATTAAAATACTGACCCAGCAGAGAGTACACTGAGAAGGTCTGATTCTACAAGGTGATGACTTCTTAATATTCATGAGCATGGTAGTAGGGATGACAGAGTATTTTTGAAAGTGGGTCCATAGCAAAGTCAAACATATTCACAGAATCATAGAATAATTTAGACTGGAAGGATCCTCTGTTGACAGCCAAGGAGAATACCCGTTCTGACCTGATTCACTCACTAAAGGCTCAAGCCTATACAATCCACACACATTAAAATCTCAGTGACTAAAATGGTTTGGTAGCAACCTACCCTGCTGTTGTACCCTACTAAACTGAGCATGAAGTTGACTTGAAAACAAATTTAGTCTAAAAACGTGGTAGTATTGTCCTCCATTTCCCTGACAGATTCAGAGTGGAGGCTTGGTTTCTGCTGTTTTTTTGTTTTGTTTTGTTTGCTTTTTAATGATGTGGTAAGCAGACTTTCTATTTCTTATACTGGAGAGGACAACATTTCCTTTGCTGAGCACCACATAGGTGTCTCAGAAACCTTTAACAGGCCATAGTGTAGTGCAAGAGCACTATCAAGAGCAAACCTAAAAAAAGAAAAAAAGTGTGCCCACATACTGTAGCTTCCCTTCCCTTTTTCTTAAATATTTTTTTTATTTCTCCCTGTGAAATGCCCCTAAAAAACCAGACCATAATGCATTGGCAAATCCTACGTGTAAAAACTGTTGTCATTAATAGATTGAGGTGGTTGAATTATTAGAATAGAATAGAATAGAATAGAATAGAATAGAATAGAATAGAATAGAATAGAATAGATAACAACATCCTTAATTTAAGGACATTGGCATACTTTAGGACTCAGTTTCTCTGAGATGCCTTCAGGAGTCCATGCTTTCTGGCAAGGGGTGCAAAGAACTTTTTAGAAACCCGGTATGCCGGAGAAAATGCCTCCATTTGAGCTTCCCCATATTACAATATATAAAACCACTAGTCATCGCTGAAAAGAAAAAGCACCAAACGTTCAGCAGGGAATCATTAAGTCCCCACAATGGGATGTCAGTAGGTCCAGAAGAGAACACAGGCAGGGGACGATCTCTCTGCTCCAGCTATTGCTTCCCACATACTACTATGACAGTATTAGCAGTAGCATTGTGAAAACACAGCCGGCTGTGACACTGCACAGGCTTTTCTCAATGGTACACTGTATCTGGGAACTACCCCCTCACGCTTTGTGCGCTGTGTATTTCTCAAGCCATGCTCTTGTGCACTCTTTAAATGAGTGCTTAGCACCATGTTCTGACTAAACCTTGACAACACCAAGCAGCGGTGATTTGTGATCAAAACCTAGTTTCCCCATTTTCTGTAAGAATGAGATACGGATTGTTTTCTAGGGGCTGAGTTAGTAGGAGTATTTGTTACCGCAAATATAGTTTTAAAGGGGAGAGAGCAAAAATGTCATATATCTGGGGGCATTTCTAAGCATCCTCCAAAAGATCACAGCTAACTTACTAACCTGACAGAAGCTGTCCTGGAAAACTCCACCAAGGGACATGCTGCCAAAAGACAGTCAAAAACACAACAGAATTATGCTCACTTTGGAAGAGAAATGCTGACTGTTGTTAAGGGTTGCCAGTAGTTAACTGAATATGTTTAGGGGGTAAATTAAGTAAAAAAACCCTCTAAATTGTTGGAAGTCTCATTACAGAAACCACTGTGGAAATTACCACCAAGTCTTTAGAAAATAACCATGAAATTGGAAAAACGCTTGAAAAAATGTGAAAAGCAGAGGCATAGTAAATAGCTCTTTTAATAGACATGCTTTCAAAAGTATATAAATAGTGACAGCAAGGAGCTGCAAAAAGACAAGTGTGAAATAAATCTGGCTCATTTACAGCCCATTCTGAAAGAAAATTTGACAAACCCACATGAGCAACACAAAACAATCCAGTTGACAGAGTGATTCTAGACTGATGGCCAAAATTCTGGCACCTCCAACCATAAAAACTTAGTGGGAGTCTAGAGATGAAAAATGCTGAATAAGAGAAGAATCTGTGAATAAACCATTATGTCATAGCACTACACATTCTCTGCTTTGAAATCTGCAATGTTCTTTGCCCCAACCACATGTAATCAGAAATAGACATCATGAGTAGTCTAGGAATGCTGCTGAAATGACGTGCAACTCCTGCTCTAGCCCTATCTGGATGAAGCAAAATTAAACAAGCCTATTTTAATTAGACTGTAGTAGGAAAAAAAAAAAAAAAAGGTTTTAGGGAGGAAATGGGAAATGAATACATATTGTAAGAAGAACATTACCCAGTGTGACCATCGGAAGACTCCATCAGATTTGACCAGAAAGTAGCAGATATTTGACCTGCACCAGGTTCAAGATTCAGGTGCACTTCTGAGCACAGAAGCCTCACCACCACAGATGACTGTATCTGCTTTTTTGACAACAGGCTACACAGTAATCATTCTGTTGGTATTTTGTCAATGAGTGGAAGATGAAGAAAAAAAGCTGTTCCGATGCTGGTGGAGTAGACCTCTGAGGCGAGTGTAAGCCAAGGATAATGTCAAGAAGGCCAAGCGGTTCTCGCATCAGCCTTCACTAAAAAGGTCAAGAGTAAACAAGCAGATGGTTATAGAACTAATATCGTCAACAAAGGAATACTATTTCAGCATTAGATAGAGGGAAGTCCAGGTTGAATGCTTTCCAGTTAGCTGTCCCTCATCTCAGAGCCATTAGTCCTGACTGCCATTAGTCCTGACTACCATTAGTGCTGAAAAGTTGTGGAGAACTCTAATCAAGAAGAATTGAAAAGACAAATGCATTTCCTTTGTCTAAAAGAAAAAAAGAAAGGAATTATAGGACCAATCAGCTTAACTTCAGTAAATGGAAAAATATGGAAACAAAAACCCATTTGTAGGCTCGTAACTGAGAACAAGGAGATGAGTAACAGTCAGCAAGGATCTGTCAAGAACAAATCATGTTAAACCAATCTAACTTCCTTCTTTTGCCACCCAGGACCTCAGAGACAGAGAAGCAGCAGTTTATATCATATATCTTGGACTTAAGTGAAGCTTTTGATGCTGCTTTATATGACATTCTCATAGGAAAACTAAGTAAAAACTAACTAAATGGGTGTAGCCTATCTGGAAATCATACTTGGAAGGTAATTATAAAAATGGAAGGATGTACTAACTGGGTTTCCTTTGTGATTTGTGTTGGATCTGGAACCAGTCAGTACTACACTCTTGACTTGACCAAGGGAGTAAACTGTGCGCATTGAATTTATGAGTGATATCAGGCTGGGAGGGACTGTAAGGAAGTTGGAGGACGTTTGGGTCAAAATTGAAAATGACCATGGAGAAATGGTCAAAAAAAAGAAAAAAAAGAAAAAGAATAAAGAGGAGGCAAATCAGAAAGACAAATACATGGGGTTCTATATGTGGGAATAATCAGCTGCACGAATGCAAGATGGGAAACATCTGGTACGAAAGCAGCTGCACAGAAGACGACTGCAAACTGAGTAAGAGTCAAAAATGTCCTGCTGCTGTGAAAACATCATGCTGGCACGAGTAAACAGGAGTGTAGCATGCGAGACATATGAAGTGCTCCTTCTGCTCAAGTCCCGAGCCGGCAAGGCCTCAGCTGGAGCTCCCTATCGCCTCTCCGGCACCACACCGCGAAGCACAGTCCAGCCCGTTGGCAGAGCCTGGAGAGAGCAGGGGGAATGATCACAGCTCCTGAAACTGCTCTGCAAGGGTGATGCAACACATCTAGAATGAGGTGGAAGCCTTTAAGTATTTAAAGGCTGCTGCTAGAAGAAGGCAGCAATCAATTCTAAGCTTCTGTAGAGAAAGAAGCAGTGGATTTGCATTCAGAAAGACAGTTTCAGGTTAGTATTAGTAAAACAGGTACCGATAGGGGTCCTGAGGCACTGGAGTAGACAGTGGAATCACCACCACTGAAGATCTTTAAAAACAGGATAAATAAAAAGCTGTTGTGAAGGACACCTGCATTATTAGCCTATGTTAGTGTTGAGGGATGGACTAGAGACCCTCCTCAGTTTCCTGCAAGCCCTGCTTTTCTGTGGTGTTTTTCAGCTTGTACAAACCAATTTCGGTGGTCTATAGTTCTGGCACGCAGCACCAGCTACAGTCTATTAGAAAGATAGAGAAATTAAACCAAGCCCTGGTTTTAGGTTATAAACCAAGAAGCTCCAAATTAGTTACACTGAAAATGCAAATAGAGAAAGGATCTGTTCCAGGCAGTGAGCAAACTCTCACTGACTTGTGCTACTCTTGGATCGAACCCAAAGAGAAGAGCCTGTACTATTTTTCTTTGAGAATTGCTAATGAACATGTTGAATAAAATACAAAATTACAAAGGAACTAAACTTGTCTGTAAAAATCTTCATCCAGCCCTACTTGGGATGCTGTTGTCTGAGTTTTAGTTTACTCATCTAGATGTATCTATTGTCTTTGGCCATAAAAAATGACTCAATGTGTCCTCAGTTTTCACTCGCAAAACAAGACTTGTTGAAAAGAAGAGGTTTGGCAAAAAAATGAAACTTCTGCCGTGGTTCATTTCTTCTTACCACTGACCTATATTGTATTGTGTCATATAATCAATCTGGTGTCTACAGACACCAGATTTGTTTTGTTTAACAGCAGCGTGTAGCATTTTTCTCTATCATTGTTGATCCAAGATTTAACAAATTACTGGCTAAATCGTGTATATTCTACAGTTTAATACTTCAAGTTGAATTACAGTTCTAATGGCTGACATTCAGTGGCAATCTTATTCATCTAGCTGCTGACATTAGACATTTCAGAATGTCGTGTGGAATGGTAGTATTCACATCTAGTTACTCAGAAAAATAGATGCCTTGCTAATAACTATGAAAAATTTAAATCTTTAACCCTGCAGTCACAGCTGAATGGTCAAAAAATATATTTAGCATATATGATTCTCATCTGATTGTGGTTACATGCTGAAAATATGCTGGTGAATATGTGCATGCTAGAATGTAGTAAACTACAGCAATTATGGAACTTGTAATAATTTTCGCATCAGACTGTACTAAGTTTAGCGTTCATTTAGCAGTCTAAAACTTAGAGATGACATCTAAATTAGGGGTAAAGTATAGGCTGCTCCACAACTCCAACAATGGATAAATAGGTTCCTCTCACCCTATCTGCCAGAAATCACTTATTTTAGGAAGCAATGATCCAATATCTGTCTGTCTGAGCATCAACTGACTGCATTACGGGGTATTAGAGCACTTTTAAAATACAGCCCTCAGTTAGAATGCAAATGAAGTCAAGCAAATGGCAGTAACTCAGACCAGCAAGACCTCTCTCATGGCCTGGCAGATTGCAAGAAGTCACCTTCAGTACCTTCACCAAAGACAAAAGGCTTCATTTCAATCAGTACTGATGGCGATCTCCTATTGGAGTTATTAGATCAGACAGTTATCAGATCAGACAGAGTAACATTCACGTTACTCATGAAAACATTCATTCTGTGTTTTGGGAGTTAAATCAGAACTGCTGCCTTTGACACCAAAGCAGGCATCTCTAAGAGGGAAGTGGATGAATCCAAGGGTCACACAAAAAAGTGCCTTTTCCACCAAAATAAAATCTTGAGAGAATTATTCTGGTCTACATGAGAGAAAACATTAAAAAGTCGAACAAGAATTTTTCTTGAGACACAGATAGAGAGCATATATAGTGCCAAACAACGAGGTAGTCAGGTTAGTCACTGGAAAAAGAAAAAACTAGCTTCAAAGTTGTGTCAAATCCCAAATATTCTGCTATTTATAATCTTTCTCCATTTCATGAACATTTCTGGAAAGACTTGTCTCTGTTTCATTGCAGAACAAGAAGATTTTTGAAATCTCAGAAAATTTCATAAAATAAGATTATTGTTCTCCATTCAGCTATCACAGCAATCATTACTTAAATATTTTTAGCTGCCTAACAAAGACTTGCTTAGAACTGATTCCAAGTGATGACATGCTAATGGAAAGCTTTGTGTACAGCAGACACATTATTTGAGCACAGAAGTTCCCCTCCCTCCCCCATCAGCATTTTCAGATAGGGTCTACTGATCCTAGCACTTTAGACAACTGATGAGGTAATGCTTACACCGAAGTTCAAGGAAAGTTGTGGAAGACCATCTAGTTAAAAACACCTAAAGCCAAAAAAATTCTTAACAGGACAACTTCACTTGCAAAAGGAATCTGATTTTCAAGCCAGATCTTATTTCTGAGCCCTTCTTATTTTAGAGCTGCATTGAAACAGAAAAGTAATCTCTTCAGAGAGTCAATATGGTTTCCATTTGGTATTATCCCATGACTTGAGACAATTCCATCACTGCTATAGCTCTCAAGTGTGTGAAGGAAAGATGTTTTCCTCTATTCCTGAAGGTAATTAGGGGAGTAATGGGAATGAGGGGGAGTAAAATACAGATAAAGCTAGGATATTCCTTAGTTTTACAAAACTGATCAAGGGAAGTGCCATGTGAAAATTCACAGACAGGTCACATACACAGTGGCCATAGTAAAATGGTTTACCTTCTACTCAGGATACATGTGGAATACATCGAGCTTAAAAATAAAACATAAGTAATCTCTCTCTGGTTTATCTCTGAGTAAATCTACTGAACTGTAGCTCACAGCTGCTATGCCCACTGCAGGAATATGTTTCTGCTTGTTTATAAGCATTTCTACATGTGTTTCAAAGGTGTCTGAACTCAAAAAATTTCCTGGGTCTGATTTTGCATTTTCATTTACTCTCATCCTGAAGAGGAAGGAAAATGTATCTATATATGTAGTTTCTATTATAGCTCACATTTTGCATCTTTCAATTTATAGAATAAGAATAGGTGTTTTTTTGAAAGCGGATGAAGAAAGAAATCCTGAAAGTCAACAGGATACCTTTTAAAACACAGGTCTTGGCTTTGACTTCAGCTGATGGGTGAAGAAGAGAGGAGTGAATATCGATATGCATTTTTAGAGAACACACCAGGAACTAGAACAGAGGTTCCCAAACTTTTTTGGATTGCTATCAACCCTCGGAATTTCTTGTGGACCACCAGGCATCATTATCATCAAACTTTTAATTGAAAACACTATTAAAAACAGTGTTTAATATGGCTCTGTGGATTAGCTGTGAACCCTTTACCGTGGCCTCCTGGACCACCAGTGTTCTGCAGACCATGGTTTGGGAACCACTGAACCAGACTACACACATAGTGCACCACTACAAAACACTTCTGTGTCTGAAAGCAAACTCGGTCCTTCTGTTGCACAATGTACTTAAATAATACACACGTCAGTTTAACCTTGGTACCTGAAGAACACAACACCCTTTTATTTCTCTTTTACCTTAAGTTTCTTTTTTTATTGCTTTGGAGAAACAAGTAAATGGTGCCAAAAACCAGTTTACGATTGTTTCTTGTAGGATCTTTCTCATATCCGGCAGCGGTGTAACTTTTCAGGAAGCTATCTATGAAAATAAGAAATATAAAACATAAAAACCCCCACACTATACAGTGGTCATTCCAAAATAGTCACGATATCAGTGAATCCTAAAATAAAATAAAAAAAAAAGCTTCTAAGTTTTTTTGTTTTGTTTTGTTTTTCTCCTCTGGAAAATTTGTTCTTTTTTTCCCCTTCGCAAATCCATTAACGATGTTAAAGCTCTGTGTGTGGTCATTAAAGCATTTCAGCAACTTTCTGCAAATTCTTTACGGTTATTCTTTGGCTACAGTATTGCAAGATTGTCTGTTTATCACCAGATAAACACACAGAAGAAAATAAGGACAGCAGTGAGAAGGGAAGTTGTAGAGAAACATTATAAATAAGAGCAGCAAAGCGCCAAGATCCTTGATCCAGCCCTATATTAAGTCAGTCGCAAAGTGTGACCTCATGGGAGAGCACAACTGGGTTGTAGCATCCCTTTCGATCATTCTGCCTCTCCATCTCCTTGCTTATGTGCATCCCATGGGCAACTCAGCCAAACAGTGCCTAGTAAAGAAAGGGTATTTGCCTCTCTTCATATACTTATTATCAACAGCTGGAATTAGGAATCCATTATCAATTGTTATCAACATGGAATTGGGAATGAGGAACCTTGGCAACTAGCGCCTTCACAGAAAAACAAAAGAACTTTCTTCTAAAAGCACTTTTTTTCTGAAGAAGACTGTGCTTCCATGACAGTATCTCACTCATTTTGGAGAGGGTATAATGCTGCCACAGCACTTCCATACCCCTTGTATGCTCAATGGCCAAGGAAATGCAGAGGTTTGAGTCAGAGTGAGAGCAGAAAAGAGCAGTTACAGCAAAACTAGTATGCAAGAGAAGTCACCAAGGGAAAGGGGTAGTCTCTACTTCCAAGTCTCTACTTGGAAGAAAACAAAACCTACCTAGCTCTTGTCTCTACAGGCCTCTCTTGCAATACTTTACACTCAGCACCACTAATGGGTGCTACTGGAGCATTCATAAAGGTGGATTAACAATCTTCCCCATTTGTGCCCTAGCCCTCTTGCACATCTGAAAGGGTCTGGTATTTCTTATGTTGCCTGAACACTTTTCTTTTTTCACACAGTGCCAATGGTTGGAGGTAACTACTGTTTTCCGGCGAGCATTGCCGCCAGTGGCTTGCTTATTATTCACCTGATATAGATAAAGTTGAGCTGGCAAACCTGACTGGACAGCGTAAAAATACGACAAATCGTATTGCCTCACCTCACCACTGCCCAGACTCATTGGCAAATTGCCCTCTGGTGAAGGGGGTTAGGTGGGACCGTCATATGGCTGGTGCTTACCTGGGGTAACATGCCCCAGTCGGGCCAAGCATTTTAAATATGTGTGTAATTCTGTAAGAATGAGAACTGCCCACCAGAAGTAACGCCGTCCTTGCATTCCTGCTTGACACCTGTTGCTGTAGATAATGTCTGTACTTTCTTTAGTAAGTGCTGCCTTTCTGCCAACCCACCAGCTTTTGGCTTCTCTCCACAGGAAGCAGGGAAGCTGCGTTCACCTATGCCATTACTGCTGCCGGGGTTGCACACGCTGTCACAGCCGCCTGCAGCCAGGGCAACCTCAGCAATTGTGGCTGTGACCGAGAGAAACAGGGCTACTACAACCAGGAGGAGGGCTGGAAGTGGGGAGGCTGCTCTGCGGATATCAGATACGGCATTGAGTTCTCCCGGAGGTTTGTTGATGCCCGAGAAATCAAAAAGAATGCACGGAGGCTGATGAACTTGCACAACAATGAGGCTGGAAGAAAGGTATTCCAGAAAGGATGAGGGATGGGGTAATGTGTGTGCTGGAGGATGGGGGGGGAGGCTGGCTTGGTGGCAGGAGGCATTCCCTGAGAATGTACCCCTCTCTCTGCTATTATCCCACACCCTTGTCAAGTTACCTGATGGCATCTAATGTTACGTTTTATTGCTGTTTGTTTTTATTCAGAGCTGGCCATATATTGTAGATGCTCTCCCAAAGGTTTCTGCTTCCTAAGCCTTCTTTCCAGTCCCATTGATAACCGAGAGGACTTTGCTGGAGTTGTTTGGCATCACGTTTGGCATTTTTCATCTCCTTTGTAAAAATTTGAAAAGAGATGTTGGGGTTTGTGATGGGACAGCACTGAGTGTCTGCTTTGCTGAGCTCCCACAGCACTTGCAGTTATTTCTTCCAGCCAAAACTTCTTTGACCACAGCTCGAATGAAATACACACTTGGTAGCAAAGGCACAATTGTCCATTTCACACTGGTGGGCTACAAACAGCTGTGTAAGTGTCACCTTGGAAGAAGAAACAGTTTCGTATCTACAACCCTGACTGAGTTGCTTGCAATGGAAACAATAAACATCATGGAGTTATGCTGACTTATGTCCATTGAATAACAATCCCCATAGCTCTCAAAGCTTGTCCTCTAAAAATATAACGAATCTTTCTGCATATTACACACCTACCTCAGGAAAGGTTTTACTATATCCTTCCAAGTGTTTTCACCCAGGTAAAAAAATGTTGCTTCTACTCGCCAGTGTCGTAGCAGACATAACACCAACATAACACTCCTCCACATCTAGCCCCCAAAGTTAGATGGGAATTTTCTCCCTTACTTTACTTTGTGTTTTTTTTCAGTCCTACACCAAGCACTAGCTGCTGAGGTGGGCAGAGATGAATAAATTGGTGGTGAGAGAAGCAGTACAATTATCTTACTACCTGTATTTTGGAGAATACTTATTAACGCTGTCATGGTTTAACCCCAGCTGGCAGCTAGAACCATGCAGCTGCTTGCTCAGTCCTCCCAGTTGTGATGGGGGACAGAATCAGAAGACTAAAAGTGAGGAAAAATTCGCANCGCTTCCTTCTTCTTCCTGCAGCTTTATATACTGAGCATGATGTCATATAGTGTGGAATATCCCCTTGGTCACTTGGGGTTAGCTGTCCTGGCTGTGTCCCCTCCCAACTTCTTGTGCACCCCCAGTCTACCCGGTGACAGGGGTGGTATGAGCAGCAGAAAAGGCCTTGACTGCTTAGCAACAAGCAAAACCACCAGTGCGGTATCACACTATTCCCATCCCAAATCTAAAACACAGCACTGTACCAGCTGCTAGTAAGAAGTTAACCCTATCCCAGACGAAACCACGACATACCCAGACCAGGCAACAAAACCTCCTGGGGACTGCAGTTGGCTGTGCACTGAAATGGAAGGTGGTGGTGTGGACAGTTATCCATGGGGATGAAAATATCGTATAAATTCAAAGTGGTGAAAGTGACCAGTTATGGGGCATACAGGCTCGATACTCAATTGATGCTGAGGTCTCCAGGCGTGAAGGAGACAGCTGACTGAAGAGCCAAAGAGAAAAGCATCCTTAAGAGGGGCACAATCTTTTTTTTCCAAAACTTGCTCTGTTTGGGGGTAAGAACACCTCACACTGCTGTATTGCAGCTTGGAAGAGCAGCTCCAGGTCTCGTCACTTCTCTTAGCCTGGGCATTTCACCTGGGCATCGTGCATTGCATTTGGACGCAAAAGAAGATGGAAGCCACATGTTAGACTTGTGAGGCGGCGTTTATTACTGCTCGGTGCACTACGATCCCTGCTTAAACTGGCAGCCCTCTGTAGTGGGCACTGTGCTACCCCCGTGGAGATGTTGATGCATGTCCTGTTTTGAACATGTGACAGTCTAGATGTAAAAGAGGGACAAAAGAGCAAAAGCAGATGCACAGATGGAGAATAGGGAAGCCTCCTGCCCAAGGACAGAAAGTGGCTCCATATCCGAGGCAGGCGCTGATCCCAGGTCCCCCAGTTCTAAATATGCATTCCAGTAACCACTAGACCACATTGCTGATTCTTATTAAGCAAATTGTATTTCTATTCTTCATCAGAATTTCATAAACAGGGGGACATGAGCAAACCAAAGCAGAGTGTGTCCTTACACATATTTCTGGTAGCAGCATTCATGCAAATGTATTTCTTTTAATATTTCTAAAAACTTAATTTTCTGCAAACGTTCTTGCAAAAATAAATGATAACACTCACTTTTGTGTTTTTGAGATAGAACTAAAAAGGCTTGTAGATACTGACAATATAGGCTTTTTTTCACCCAAGTACCCTTTTTCATAAATAGTATTTTGGAATTCCCACACTTTTTTGTTGTTGGCAGTTTTGACTAATTACTTATACCCATATATTTTCATTCTAATCATTAATGCATCATATTGGTTTCAAAAGCTAAGGAGGACTGAAAGGATTTGGTGCAGCTTTTTGTTTTTGTTTTTAAGTACAATCCATCAAATCCTGAGGAATGCGCTCATATAAAAGATGGTTTGGGGGCCATGTTTAGAAATAATGTTGGTATTATGACATACATTCCCATTAAATGAATATGCAAAGTTGACAGTATATAATACTTAGTGATTTTGGTTCATCTGAGATCATCTGCTATTTGTATAAATTAGACATTCTGAATTTGAGACCGACTGAAACTTAAGGTTACAACAAAACTCTGGAAGCTGGGATATGTTTTCTTTGTTTTCTGGGTTGGACCTTTACAAAAGCAACCACAGAGTTTTGTGCGATTTCAATCAAAATCACAAGTCCCTTCTGAGAATCCAAGCAAACTTGAAATCTGACCTACACCCACCTGAAACTTGGCAGTTGTGGGTGTCCTAGGTATACCTGGATTGGATTATGAACCTGACACAAAATCTGAAACCAGGAGATCTTGCTTATGTGTGTGTCATTCTGACATAATTCACATGGTCCATATTCACACTAAGTTAGAAATACTGCATTTATGTCTGGGCACTTGCTGAAGGACAACACTGAACCTCCACCTTCCTCCTTTCCCCTTCCAAAATCTCACAACAGAACTGGGAAAGGCTCGTACACCTCTCAGTAAGACTCTGTCAGTGCTACCCTGCTGATCTGAATGCCACTTGTCTTAAAATTTGGAAACAGTTTGGAGCCAAGCTTCTGGTTCGTGACTACTATTATTAAGTATTAAAGTAACAGTATTTTTCTCTTATTCTGATTAAGAAGAAAGGGTAAGAAGGAGATCACAGGCAACTCAGATTTTTTTTTTTTTAATCTCTCTGTTTCTTCAGAAGTTCTCAAATAATATTACAACCTTAGGGTGGGAATGCCAAAACGGTAAAGCAAATATATGTTTTTGTAGCTTCCTAGAGAGATTCTGCCAACCATTAAAATATTTCTTAGAAACAGTTCAATCTTATCAAAACTGGTACACGGAAAAAAGTCCAACAACTTGATTATGTGAATGTTGGTCCATTGACCAAGGTCTTATATTTCACTGCATGTTCGCTATTTACACCACCCCCCATATTTAAATCTATAATGGTAAGGCTCACAGTTTTTATTCAGTACTGGCTTAGTTCATACTGAATTGTCTTTTTGAGTCAGGTAACAAGAATATTTAGTGAATAAAACTGCTATCTTCATTTTAGTCTTCTCTTTGAATCCCAGAGCCTCCTAGGAGAGAAACATGAGGAAAAAAGGATGCAAAGAACTCCCACCCCCCTCCCCACAGTTATTTCCAACTTGCTCTGAAGTCAGTGGGAGACCCCTGATGATCTCACTAGACCTCTACCGGGTGCCCAGAAGATCATTGCTAGGATGATTATCCAGGACCCCAATCAGCAGTTTTGCCCCCAGGGAAATTATTTAGATGCTCTTTTAAACTACTGCATGCAATTTTTCATGTCCTGGGGCAGGAATTTTGCCCACCCTCAATCTCTCCCAGCACTTGTCCCAGATGCGCCCGGGGAGTGAGACGCGTTTGTAACTGTAGCAGCAACTATGATGTTTTGCTCTCTTAGGGATGTTCTCAAAAGCCGACCCGCTGGTATTTCACTGTTGTTGAAAATAGAGTCCTGAGGAATTTATCTTTGAGGAAAAAACTGCACATTGTATAAATAATTGCACAAACTTTGCAAACAGATGGGTGGAAAGAGTTCTGGGGGCTCAGCTGAGATGCTCAGCACAACCCTCTGATAAAATACATCCTGGAAAACATATGATATTTAGGCTTTTCAGGGAATTTCTGATGACTCTGGAAGGAATGAATCCCGTAATTGCCCCGCATTGTATCCCCTAATTGGTCTGCATTGTATTTCTATGAATTATTTAAGCTAATGGCAAGTTTGTGAAGTTTCTAGTAAATTTGTAATTAATAGCACCAGTGACAAAATAATAAACTTGCCGTTGGTGCCATTTGGAAGAAATAAATGCTTAGCGATTCCTGGTGATGTGAGATGCTACTGATGGAAGATTTATGCTTTGCAGCAAAACAGCGTCGTGCTGTGTAAAAGAGCGAAGTAGCTAACTTCATCATCATGTTTTAAATGTCAGCTATGATTCAGGATGGAAAGTACAAGAGTGGTAAATGAAAACAAGCCCCCAAAGGAAGACTAGTATGTGTCTAATGCAAATGTTACTGAAAGAATGGTTTGTTGCAAATCTGAATGATTACAGAGATATCTGCGGGCAAAACTTTGATAGAGTAATGAAAAATTAAATACCGACAAAACCAAGTAAGCTTTGATGCTGTTTTATGAGACAGCTTTCTACCATGTATTTTTAGAAACAAGTGTCTTTATTCTGGGATAAATGAACTTAGAAAGAGTAACATCTGGGAACGCTCGCCATTAATCTTAACTTTTTGTTGAAAGCTTCAAAACAATGACCGGCTCTCATGGGGAATCTCAATTACAAAAATGGGGTTTTCTGTTTGTTTGTTTTCAAGGGGGGAGCTAAAAGAACAAGCTGACAAATTGGTAGCAGATCGCAGCTTTTACCAAAAAGAAGAAAAGAAATGTTTCTAACAGTTTATCAATCAATTAGGCTCTTAGGATAGACAATGACTGTGGTTATGTGCAGAAAAAGCTGGCCTATTTCTTTGCCTTCCAGAAACACGCCCATCAAGCTGACTGCCAGCAATTCAGCCTGGTACCACCCCGATATTTATTCCTTTATAATATCGATGGGGTTTTCTTGCTGTTTTTTTGGAATGCCTGGAAGATGACAACATCTTCTTTTACACTTGAAACAATAAGAGTGTGGGGACAAAAAAAAAAAAAAAATTCAGACTCTCTTAAGAAGAGATTATTCAATTACTTGGGACAACATTTCCATCTAAGCCATGGCTTGTTCTCACAGTTCTTGGCGTCGTGGGACTGTGGTACTGGGAAGGGTTTTTTTTGCTGACATGCTTTGGTGGTAGAACAGCTAATGAGGTGATTGTCTGGTTGCCATTCACATTATGTATATGTATATACGTACACACACACACGTATATATGTAGGCCATGTGTGTCTACATAATTATGTATATTTATACGTATTTATGTGTTGTCTGTGCATGAAATGTGTAAGAAGGTGTTAACTCACTTCACATGAAATATTTAAATTAATAAGTTCACTTCTGCAAGATGCACAGCATGCCCTAATATGTTGCCCTCACTGTCACCTCACAGGACATAAAGATTAGAAGCAATCCCCAGAAAAAGACTCTGGATGAAGTGCTCCAAAGTCACAGTGGAGGCTGAATCACAGTTTCAAAAGTGAAAGCCAACTGATTTTATGCTCCTATAAGCCTAAAATATTCTTCAAAATGTGACTTTGTTTCCTAAGTCGTTTCAGCAATTTAAAGAATGTGACTTTCCAGGTTTTACAGCCCTGAGTCCATCATTTGCTGAAAGTTTCTTTCTCTGAAAGAGACAAACTATTTCACTGCACATCCCTGCGAGAACGCTCATGAAAGAAAAGCTTTCGATAGTTGTGCTTGATGGCGTATTTTCTGCTTTCCCACTTAAATTGATTTGTAGACAGATATAAATCCAATTTCAAGAAGTTTGGTGTTACAGCTTGGGTGGGTTGGATGGATAACTAATGCTTATCCATATGTCCTGAATATGGAAGCTTTGGCTGGAAATCTCATGAGGATAGGTCTCCTGCTTCCAGTTGGTCTGGATTTTACTAGCCTATTTTTTTCTTCCAGAAACACACCCTTAATATTGACTGCCAGAAGCTACATCTGGTATTACCCTACGTTTTGAACATTTTGCTTTAAAATTAAAGGGGGGAAATAGCCAAATGTTTTCAGACTTGCTGAATGGTTTTATTCTAGGAATGTGCATGCCCGTGCATACCATGCAGTGCATGCAAGACAGATAACATGCATCTAGTAAAACATTACTGCCCCCCCAACCCCTGACATCTCTATATTGCTTGACAGAATAAACCCAGTAATGTAATGTTTTCAATTCTTTAAGATGATGTTTAAAATTTTACCTTCAAGCTTGATAGCAAATTCCATAGAAAAGAGAGTGTAATTGCACTCAGTTTTGGGATGATTTAAACGTGCTTCTCAAGATTTTTTCTTTTTGCAACATTACACTGTAAAAACAATTTTCAGAAAGCTTCAACCAATTGCAGGAGTTTATTGCTCAAACTTAGCAGTTATTCTGTCTTCTAGAAGGTAGGGAAGAGGCACAGATGGGTAAGGCTCTATAGCCCATCCTCATAGTAATAAGGACTTCCATCTGATGGGCAGCAAGTCTCAAAATCCCAAGCTTGTTTTCCTGCTAGACAAGAGGAGAACTTGGGTAAAGAGAGCAGTGGGCCTTCTTCAGTTTTTTTAATGCATTCAGTGAGGATCCTACACGAGTGGGTGCCTTACCTAGGGAAACAGGTGAAGGGTAGTAGGTGAATTCATGCCTCTCAGCACGTCAGAGGGTTGCCAGTCCTGCTGAGCTCTGGCCAATGCCACAGAAAAGCCATCTCACTCTGTGGCTGGATACTACCCACTGCAAAGCAGAGGCTCCCTGCTCCCATCAAAGTAAACAATAAGAAAAATAGGGATGTGACAAGAAAGGGAGTAAGCACAGTAGTTCAGTTCCTCATCTCCCATCCCACAGAGTATAAATATTGTTTTTATGCTCAATGGAGCACTCTCACAGAGGAGCAGAAAGAAAAATATGCAGCCGAAGTACCCATATTCCTCTCCTGCTGGCTCCCTGTCTTCCCTTCACAGGGGCTGGGCACAACCCGAGGAGACAGGACCTGAACTGCTCAGTTTTGGCCTCTATGATCTGCTATTAATGAAGACTATTTTTCAGGGTGTTTTTATTAGAGAAGTAGAATTACACCCTACTGACATTAGTTCCACCCCTGGCTATCCGAGTTAAAAAGCCAAACCCAAACCAACCCAACTTTGTTTCCCAGATGGGTCCATGAGATGAGTGTTCTCATAGCAGCGGTGGACCCCGGGCTGCACCGAGGCTTAGGTTATGCAGTGCCCACACGGCATTGGCATCGGCAAGCCATCGGCTCTCATGGCTGCAGCTGCTCAAGTATCAAAGGGGTGGTGACATCTCATGACCAGAACCCACCTCTTTCGGTACTGGTATCACCCAAAACAAAAGTTGATCACTTGCATACTTGATGGGGGGAGACTCCTAAAGCCTTCTGTTTCTTTTTGATACTGTAGTCAAAAAGTAATATGGATTTTGTTACATTCAACATCTGGCCCAAAAATGTGCATTTCCACTAAGGAAAACACAAACCAGAAAAAGCAAGCCAAAACAAACACACACAAAATGTTACTATTGTTTTTACATATTTTATCCAGATAGGATTTTTAATATGTACAGAAACTGTATCTGATGTTATGCAGTTGGGTCTAGATATCGAACTTGAAAAGATTAATTTCTTTTCATGCGTATCATTTTGTTTTATTTCAGTCTTCACAAGTCTTTTTCTACTTAACTGGCAACGGACAACCCTCAAATTTCATTTTCAGTGTATGATTTATATAGGTATTAAAATATGTGGGATAAGAAAGCTTTAATGTTATATTTCACAATTCATTTAACAAGTAGCAGTAGTTAGAAAATTTTACTTGGCAAGATCATACCAGGGTGGGACTGGGCCTGTATGTGGAAAAGGGACCTAAGGAATGTTCCTACGATTAGTCTGAGGCAGCACAGTCCGATGATGGGAATTTGCTCTGGGAGGTAGATCTTGCTGTAAACCATTCAAGATTAGATACGAGGCACTGACATGACAAATGAAACTGCTGAGAGAGTGGGTCATACGAGCTAATGATTTTCAATCTTTAATCAGGCACCTAGCTTGGCATAGTGTATTAGATTGAGTAAATAAGTACCTGTAAGGCTCAGGGTCAAAGCTTTGATGGGAATTTTGCTGAGGAAAACTGAGTCGGAGGGGCATTTAGGAAGGAAGGAAAACATTAGTCGTTCTTCATTCACAGCATTGAGAGAACAGGGTCAAATCCTGTCACCTTTGCCAGGTCCAGTGGCACCTCGCTGGCAAGCGGGAAGCTGCTTGAGATACCACGCAGACAGTCATACCTCCAGGAAAGATGAAGCGTGCTGGCTCATGAGCAAAGAGGAATGCTCCGCAGCATCGGGGTGGAAAGAGGGGGAAAAAAAATCTTGCTTAGAATCTGCTTAGTTTGGGCCTTGTATTCCCTGACCTCCAAGTTTTTGGGCACAATTTTATACCCACAGCTGGCTGTGGGCACACAAATTATAGTATTCAGGAATTTAACTACCTGATGATTGGGCCTGCGCTCAGTGTTGTAACCCCAAGCATTCCACATTCATGAGAGAAGCCTCCAAAAAAATAAAAAAACCTGCGAGGTTGGCTTCAGGATCATGAATTAATACTTTTTGAAACTTCTGCTCTTTTGAGCCTGCGTGGCTTGCATTTGCAAGTTCTTCCACAATCATAAACAGTGGGAACCTTTGAAAAAATACAGCAGTGAAATCAGAATTCTCTGCAACAGAATGACTCACGAAACTGGACCTTCAGAAAGACAACAACAGAAAAAGATATCAAGACTTGGGATAAAGTTGCTGGGGATTGTACCACAGAGGGTGTCTGGCAGTGCTGTATATAAATGGCAGGGTCTCAACCAAAGGCAAACACACACAGGCAAACGTATACATGCGCACACATCCATGTATAAATAATATGTATAAATAAAGATATAACCGAGGACACCAGAATGGATGATATCTTGGTTTTTCAGGAATAATGCCACTTTCTGTTGTATCAGAGAAGCGCATCCACCAGTGAGACGGAGGATCCTTGGAACAGGGTCCAGAGTGTTGAGCCCGCACAAGACTAAGGAGTCTCACAAGCTTTACCACTCTCTGAGCAAGTTACTGACTTGGCCTTTTCAAACTAAAAAACAGGCATCACAAACGTACGCAGAACCGGACAAAACACATATTATACCACAAGCATGTGGTCTTCATCAAGATTTACTACTTAGGGAGAAGAGGAGCACAAATCAGGTGTGGCAGACCCATCCCATTGGCAATGCTTTCCTGGAAGTCCTTAGATCTTAGTGCTCTTTGGTGAAGGTGTAGAGAAGGTTTTCTCCATCCACCTTTTGTCATGTATTTTGCTTCAGTTCTAGTGGCTGCATGTTGCCACGTTGTTGAGAGAGCTGTAGAAACAGGGTAGTTTAAAAAAAATGTATTTCAGCAATATCAAGCAAAACTTATTAGCACTTATATACATATCGACATGCTCACCTAAATACCAATAGATTATTTCAACCCAGATTTGTGGAACAGGATTTATGTCTTGTTTGGGGGGTCTTTGAAATATCACATCCTTCTGCACAGGCACAAAGTAGAGACAGAGGAATCCTGAGACCCTGGAGTATTTCATAAGGCATTCCTCTGCTCACTGCCACTGAAATGGTGCTGCTGATGTAGCAGAACAGGGCAAGTTTTCTGGCTTCTCTTTTTTCCGTAGGGAAGACAGGATACAGCTTGTTGGACAACATGGGCCTTTCCAGTGTCCACCAAAAGTGGCTAATCACAGCCTTGCTTATTTTCTTTTTAGAGTAGTTGCGCCTATAGGAGCGTCTTCCCTAACTCAGTAAACCTTCCTGGAAACCACCTTTTCTGCCTCTGAAAGACTAACTTGGCCTTGACCTGGGAAAAGCCCTTGGTTGCAGAAGGTCTAAGGTATTTTTGAATAGGACGCTCAGCTATCTTGTACTTGCTACTGTATTTTGGCAAAGGAGAATCAAACCCAAATACTCTCTTTAATATTGAAACCCCAGAAATTTGGGAAAAAACAAAACATACAATTTAAGTGAAACTCAGACAACTCAGGAGGGTGCCCTCTATTTGCAGGGATAACCAGATCTGTACAGCTTTTATTTTAAGGCCGGTTTCTTAGGCAGTAAGCATTTTTTACTTCCCTTCTACTTCATTATGCCATTGTACTCAGATTTCGGCCCTTTCATCCTTTGCCCATTTCAGTCATGTTCTGGGATCTGCAACGAAACCGCTACAGGAGATGGTCTGCAGCATCAGTAATGCTTTAAGACAACCTCGGTAGCTCATGTTTCTTTGTTAGCATCCCATTGCGAAGGGGAAAGATCAGTTTGCTTTGTTCTTAGGCCTTGATTTTCATAAGCTAATGATGACTGTGGGTGTAATTGTGGTCAGGCTTAAGTGGTAGCACGAGGGCAGAAAAACAGAGAGGCGCTTCCATGAGTCCGGTTTCCCTTTTGCTGTGCACATGGAGGGAGAGGACATGTGCTTGCCGTCCCCCCGGGCATACCCCTGGGAAGTGCCGGACGTCATCCAACCCGGCAGCAGCGGAGGCGGGAGGTTGAGAGTGGAGTGGGAGCCCAAGCACCCGCCAACTTTCGGGTCCCTTCTAGGGACCATCTCACACTGGATTAACCTCCTCTAGATCAATCTCCTCTAGCAATAGCAATAATAAATACTGCCACTTCTCTTTGGCTCACAGCTGAGGGTTTTATAGCCCCTAATGTTGCGCAGTCGTTGCTCTGGTGCAAAAAGAGCATTTGTGGCTGAACATTTGCGTGATATTTGGGCTAGATACTGCAAAGAGGGCTGCTTCTAAAGGGGATGGTGTGCTCTGGGAGTTAAATAGGTAATAGGTATGCTGGTATTGCCACTGCCAGTATAGGCAAAAATTTTAATTATGCAGTGAACAAGAATGCTTATTCAGCCACACAGTATATACTGTTCCGTGATATGAAAGCTGGTGAAAATGTTTCAAACATTCTCTGAATGTTACTTAAGGCAATTAAGGTTAAATATTCTGAATTTTAAAACCCTTTAAAAAACCTTTTTTTTTTTTTCTGTTTTCAAAATGACAATGGCTTGCGTTTTTTTCTTTTAAGTCACCAGAGTCCCATGAATTACTTTGCTTCTAAAGAAATCTCTTCTGAAATTTCAGTAAATCTTCTCCAATATTTGGAAACAGAATGCAAATATTTTCTAATAAAATGACAAACACCATGTCACTGACCAGGCACCATGTAAAACAAAATATGTTATGAGCATTCTGCTGGGAGGTGAGAAGATTTATAAACATGCCTTTGAAAAAATTTCAACCAGTAGTAATGAATATTCTTACGAACTAAACAGACTGAGATTTAGGCAAGCTTACAATACTGTTTTCCTGCAGTAACAATGTGCAAATGTCTGTACACATAGGTTCTCGAAGAGAGAATGAAATTGGAGTGCAAGTGTCACGGAGTTTCAGGTTCCTGTACAACTAAGACTTGCTGGACCACGCTTCCTAAATTCAGAGAGATTGGATATATTTTGAAAGAGAAATACAATGCTGCAGTGCAAGTGGAGGTGGTACGAGCCAGTAGACTAAGACAGCCAACCTTCCTGAAGATCAAGCAGATTAAGAGCTACCAGAAGCCCATGGAAACAGATTTAGTGTATATTGAAAAGTCACCCAACTACTGTGAGGAAGATGCTTCCACGGGGAGCGTCGGTACCCAGGGACGACTCTGCAACCGTACCTCTCCCAACGCGGACGGGTGCGACATGATGTGCTGTGGAAGAGGGTACAACACACACCAGTACACCAAGGTGTGGCAATGTAATTGCAAATTCCACTGGTGCTGCTTTGTGAAGTGCAACACGTGTAGTGAGAGGACAGAGGTGTTCACCTGCAAATAACAGCATCATGTGCAAATGAACAGAACAAATCACCACGAGTGAAGAAAGTGGAGTACAACAAACGACGACAGCATCATTTTGCACATCTAATCTTCTTTGGAAAAAAAAAAACAAAATCACCCAACCAACACCACAACAACCACTCCCTCCCCACTACTTACACTTCTAAGGATGGTGCATTTTGGCTGGCTGGCTGTTGTAACTGCTTTGGAAACAAGGGCAACAGGATTAAGGTGATATTGAAAACCACATGAAACTTTCTCTTTTTTTTTTTTTTAAATTTATTTTTTAAAATCTACAATCTGGGTGTTGCAGAGTTCTCCTAGTAAGTGTTTTAAGTTATACATATCACAGAAGCTGATTGCATTGCAGCTCCCATGAAATTTAAAAGGAAAAGACACTTTCTCTTATTTTACAGCAAAAAAACCATCAAGCCCTGTGCAAATAAAAACTTTTTTTTTTTTTTTCTTTTAAGGAAATGAAATCTTCACTGACTAGAACAGAGCAGTCTTGCTGCAAAACCCTAAATTTCTAAGAAAGCAGGTAGAGAGAAAACAACTGGTAGGGAGACAAAATCTGTGGCGGAAATACTCCACTATCAGTTTTGAAAAAATAAAGTTCACAAAAGTACATCAGCTGCCAGTGACACTGGAACTCTTTGAATAAACATTAAAAATAATTATTTATGTTTTTAATAGTATCAAAAAATTCTAAGCACTAACGGGTAGCTACGTCTTAATTCTGTACTAAATGTAAACTTATTGGAACTCTGACTTTATGATTTTTGTATTTGGTTCTCCCTAAGTTCTTCAATGCTACTGATCTGTTGTCACTCCACTATTAGAGAGTTCAATTACTGTAGGCCTTAAGCAAATACCAGAACTGAGCAAAAAGATCACGCAAAACTGTGGTTACAAATGCTTGATAAAGACTTTTCCCGCTTGCCTCCTGAATAAGAATGACTCTTTTTAGACTCAGGCTTAAGGTATGGAGCACCTGCCCTCAGCTCCTCGTAGGGAGTTTTAGGCTACAAAGACATGCTTCAACAAAAATGAAAGGTTTTGCTTTGCCGTCAAATGCACTGGCAGGGTCTTCCAAGCATTGCATTTTGCCTTTAACAGTTGAAAGTTAATATTACCAGTACTTTTAAATAACTTATGCTTAGTATGAACCGAGAAGTTAATAAAAAAACAATAGCTGAGCTCTAGGTTGCTGCAACCTGTGAGCTGTGGTGGCTTCACGAGCATAAGAAAGCTAAAATTTGGGTTAGTCTGTGTCATCATTATTCTAAGGTTGGCAATAATGTACCCCCCTGGTAAATACATGAACGTTAAGAAAGAAGCTGAATTTCTACACCAGCACTCAATTCTAATTCACACACCTTTTCCCTATGAGAGATTTTAAAAAAATCCTCAGATATTTTACTACTGTAAAATCTAGTGATTTTTACCCCAAGAGCCAGATAGGCCCACTTTTAACACAGCACACTTAATCACATAAATATTTGCTTGCAGCAAGGGTCCCTACCTGATTTCCTGAAAACTTGGATTAAAAATCTCCCAGTGTCCTCATATCTGCATTTCTAGCTTCTGCTTCATTTGTTCACTTGTACTTCTGTTGCGGGGCTGCGCAGCCGCAAGCCCTCCCCACCAGCCATGGGAGCACTTCCCACACCACACAGCGCTCTTGGGGCAAGGGGCTTGAGGAGTTACTGCTCCGTCAGCTCCCATGCTGGATATGTGAATGAGCCAGGATTACCTCTGTAATTTAGGGATCTGTATTGTCAAAAGTAACTCACTACCTGGGGACCTTCGTTTGAACACTCATGAGGACCTGCCTTTCTGACCCCAAGCACTTACCCCCTGAAAATCACACCCCTTTGATGAGTCTCCCACGGAGCAATCCAAAATGAAGAGCTCATTTTTTTTCGTTGTTGCTGCTGGTTTTTAACTACCAGCTAAAAATTCAAACTCAGCCTTGGCGTGGAGGAGCGCAACTCCACAGAAATCAACAGGGGCCCCCAAAAATGCTTGAGTCACTCCATGTAATTTAAAGTCCCTTTGATTCATGGGTATTGTTGTTGAATAATAGTGATATACTGTACTTTCACTACATTCTTGACAGGAAGCAAATAAAGCTCCCAAGCACAGTAATGCACAGTCTTATGGTACTAGATACTGTAAATATATTAGAATAGTATTTGTTAAGTACAATTGAGGAATCCAATTAAGTTATATTATTGTATATCGTTTAAATGTCTATAGAGTATTTTAAATTATTGTGAACTACACCGCTTAAAAAAGAAAAAAAAGGTTATATATTATAACACCAACCACTCTGAAAAGTGGACCAAAGTGACACTTTCTCTTTTTTTTTTTACATACTCCTATTTCAAATAGCTCTGTCAGCTATTGTAACACCAAGGTAACAGTCCTACTATTGGATTAGCTGTTTAGAAAATAATGTTTCCGAGCATCCTATAAAAGCTTTGCTTGTGTGGGGGTGTAGCATTCAGAAAGGTACTGTATGGCACAAAGCAGGGGCTGACCACGGAAATGCATGGACTTTGAACTATGTCCCAAGAAAAAGCAGTCTTGGTCAGAAAACACCATTACCACTAATGTAATGAAACATCCCCGCAAAAGGGCAACCTTTTAAGGAAGGTGTCTATGAACAGAAGTGGCTTACACACAACTTTTATTTTAAAAAATGTAGTTCGATGTCAAAGAACTGTGACAGTAGAGGTTCGAATGTGACCAGCAACACAATGTGGTTTAACCATACCTTAGCCATGACAAAACTCAAAATACTGTATGTTATTAAAGAATTAAAGAGCAAAGATCAATTTGTTTACTACGTTAATGTTTTATGGCAAGCAGCAAACAAAAGATGAAATGTGTTTCCATTAAAACTTAATTTTTCCCCCTTCTAGTTCCCTTCCTTCTTGTTTGTTATTCATTTAGAAAAAAGAAAGATGGCAACAGTGCCTTATGCGAAGGCTATTTGCATACAGGCTTCTCTGGATGAGAAAAGATATGCAGATTCCAAGGCAGTTTTTGTGTTTCGTGAGAAACAGTAATGAATGTGCCTGTGTTTGGTATCTACCTACAGCAATGGTACTGAGAAACTGAGACTAGCACCAACCTTGCTACTACCGGAGACTTTGGGTGGCTCAAAGGAGGAGATAAATGTTTTGTGATAGAAATGTGGCATTAGACTTCAAAATGGTTCTTGACCATGAAAAACTCTCATAACAGATTATAGCGAACAAAGAGAAATATGAGGCGTAGAGGAGAGGCTTGAAGGCTCTGACTTCAGCACTTGCACAGGCTCCAGGTTATTCAAGCAAGTTATGGACACATCTGAAAACCTACCCAAATTTGAACCTAAGAGATTTTACTGCATTTACTTTGGTCAGAATAGTAGCAACCTCCTTGATATTGAGAACAGTGTCTTCCTACACAGAATCTAAAGAAAGTGTACAACCTTTGTTGTATTTGCCCCTCGGGGAAGATATTCAGCTATAGATAAAGGTATAGCCAAATTCCACATGAACTAAGTCCAAAATAACTTCATTAAAATGAACTGAGTTCCCTAGGTTTATAACAATGTAAGTATGCACAGCATTTTACCCATTCATGCCAAAGAAAACATTGCACCTTCTTTCTAATTATATCATGGGAAACTTGTTAATAGAGCTGCAGGAAGTTTTTATAGCAAATGGTAATATTACATTCATTTCTACGATGACATCTGGAAAGTAGATGAAACTCGTCAAAAGGTTTGCAAATCTTTTAACAAATCTGAAGCATGTTGCAAGTAGGTCAATTAAAGTTTCAAACATATTTTCATGGATTTCCTTTAGTTTAAGGTTAAACCCCAAAAGCGATACTGAACGTAACAAATCAAGACCTTCCCTTACACCAGCTTTCCCATGCAAATAACTCCATATGCCTTTCACTATTGAAGGCACTCTTGGTGTTCAACAGAAAATGCTTTTTATAAAGCGAAAGATAATTTGCATTCATCACAATTTTCATAACCGGACAGAATGACTGCACGTTTCCTTTCCAATCTTTCAGACCTTTTGTTGCAATGACAGTTCCCACAGTGGTACAGTAAGTGGTACAGTAAAGACCCAACATTCTTCTCTCCAAGTGACGGCCACAACAAGATGTGGGATATAGACAACTAAAACTATGTCTAAGGGAAAAAAACATCAAAGTTGTAAAGGCAGGGGAAGTTGTAAGCAATTTCAGTTTGTGATGGTGGTATTGGAAGAAACCTCCTGCACGCAAAACAAACTGCATTGTAGGCTGAACTTTACCCACAAACTTTTTTCCCCTCGTATCCAAAGTCCCTGTCTGCAACTCTGCAAATCCAGACTGTTTCACTGGAGAACAAGCACACCCAAAGGTTGTCAAGTATCTTCCTTTTGGTGTTTTAGCTGCTATTAGGAAATTGAAGGGGATCACTTTCTACACAGGGGAGATACAGTTGCAAATTTAAAATATGCATCTAATTTTTTAAAGGAAGATGTAGGGTTTTTTTCCCTGCACATTCTTGCAGTACAGATATATGTGTTTTAAAAGGTTGGTTTGGTGAAGAATAAAGATGGTAGTTTTCACACAATACAACGTTGTTGGTCGTAATGTGTTCCACGGAGTGCTGAGGCAGAGGGAATAATACTGGTATGAGTTAAAAAACTAGTCATGCTGTTTTTACGGAAAGCAATACACTAAATATTACCTGTTTGGAGACCCTTGTGTGATTCTATTTTACAAAGCGATCCTTTCAATAACTTAGTACAATGAAAGACCAAAAAATTGGGAATAATAACGTTTACTCTGGTCCTGGGTCTTCTTATTCTTCCTGTAAGCAGACCATAAGATCAGTAAGGAACCAGCTTAATGACATTTAAACTTGTGCATAGGTAAAGATGATTAAGAAATTTGTTTCATAGTCGATCCCAAACAAATGGCACTGCCCCAGACATTGGAAATGTTTGCATCGAAAGCCAGATGTAAGATTAGCCTCTGCCTTCGTTCGCCCAGCAATTTAGGGGGAAACCAGCATTTTAGATCCCATACAGCTAAAAGGAATTCCCAAGGAGATTACAAGATTTTGATCTTATTGTTTAATTCCTGTGGCTGAGAATGAAAAGGAGCATTCCCTCAATCTTTGGGTAAAGGGAAACCCAAAGGCATTTTGAAGACTATTCACACCACTCAACTTAAAAGACTAAAAGACGGCCTAAGTGAGCTGACAGCCTCGATGGACTCCCTCCACAATAGGGAGAGTGAACTTGCTCCAGGGGAGGTGTTAGATTAGCTCTGACTGACCGTCTCCTCCTTCTCAACTGGAGAAAAACCCCAGGGAGACACGCTGGGTAATTTATTCGCCGAAATTAAGCACCAAAATTGTGTTGTGTGAATGAACTCCCATTTCCCCTCTACCGTTTGCCTCAGCTGCTCTTGGGCACTAATTATATTTTCCTTTTTTTTTTTTTTTTTAACTGCAAGCTTTATTATTTTACGTGTTGTGGAATAGACATTGTATTATGTCAGTGAAATTGGCTTTGCTTTTCCTTTTTACTGCCACCCTGTTCTTGTCTCTTCCAAACAATCTCTGATTCCTGATTTTATGCATGAACTATTTCCCCACAGAAATGATTTCAAAGAGAATTGTAAAAGCCGAGCTATTATCCAGTGATTTGATGAACCAGTTTCCTGCAAAGGAGCTTATTTATGATTTTGACTTCCCCTTAAGATCTGCGCTGTGCAGAGAACTTCCCTTCACGGGGTGAAGGTTTAATAGTACTGTGATAGTGGTTGTGAAGGACCCTAATGGCGATGCATTGCTATGCTTTCCCGGTTATTTCATCATACTGCATCCAGGCTGCTGTTCTTGAGCATGTCAGGCTACGCCAAAAGGCTCTCGCAGCAGCTGCATCCCAATTACCCGCATGGATTGCACCCTGCCGTTGAAGCTGAGTTCAGCCTATAGGTTAGGCTTGCATAAAAGGCAGTGAAATTTAACAGCCACATATTCTCAGTAATGCTATCCATCACACAGAAAAGGGTTACTTGTCTCAACACCTTCCTGACTTAAGTATTATATCCTTTAAAGACAAAGAAATATATGCGTAACTACTTAAAAAACATTAAAATAGCCAGAGAGAGGAAAAAAGGCACTCCTCAGATTGCATTGTATAGCCCAAATAAAGTCTAACATGCACGCACATCATATATGTATTTCCATCCACACATATACAAATATATTTAAATATGCTAAAATATATATGCGAGCACTTGAAAAACACATCCTGCAGATGTTCGGAGCAATTTCTCCAAGACCCCGTCTCAATTTTTCCCTTTTCAAGGGTAGTGGATTTTGTGGCCACTTATTGAAACACAGGGATATAAATTTTCCACATTTCCTACCAGACGTACTGTGTCATCAGCACCATAATAACACCTGATAACACTTCTTTCCCTCGCCTGTAGGTCTTTTTGTTTGCAGCTCTCAAAGAAAAGCAAAGAAAGCTCTCATTTTGCAGTTGGGGAAAGTGGAGATGTGGGAAACCTCTCCCCCCTTCACCTACTCAGGAAAAAGAGGGAGACTAATTTAGCTGTAAATCACTTGCCAAAGGCCCCAGCAGAAGTCAAGAGTTAGGGCTACAACTCAGATGTCCCGGTTTTCGATCCAGGGCTGCAATTACCAGCCCTCCTCGCTGTGGTTACTGCAAGGCACAGGAGCATCCGTTGTGATGACTATACGTTTATTGGCAAGCATCTCACCACCCTTCATCCTTATCTCTCTCTTTAAAAGATAAGCTACTGAATATATTTGCCCCTGGCTGGTATCAACAAATGTGTCATGATACGCACTTACGTTGCACCCGTGTTAACCTTTTGAGCAGATGCAGGCACTTTCAGTCAGAAAATCATCACCGGTATGCTCTGTTGGTACGTTTACAGTAATGAGTCAGATAAATGCTTTCTGTTTTTAAAAGGCTAGAAGCAATGCAGCAGGACAGGTTTGTCCACCCACTGCATTTTGTTCCAGCAATTCTGGCACGGAGCTGCATCTGGGATCAAATAGTCTCAGGAAGCCAACATGCCAAGCTTGAACAGTAGGCTAATGTAAATATATAATGGCGTGGGAAAAAGTCCTTTGTTTGTTAATATTGGGTGATACAGAATATCTGTTGTTCAGGACAAGGAACCAGAGAGTTGTTGGATTACGTTCAGCGATGCCAAGTTGTCTTTTTTTTCAGTGCATAGATTGCTTTCCTCCCGATGCGCTCGTGTGTGTGCGTGCGTGCGCGCGCGAGCATGTAGGGGGACTGGGGAAACATTTAACTAAGTCAATGCATTAATAAACTTTGCATTTCGTGGAAAAAAAGCGGGGGGGAAAAAAGCGCGTTTAGTGGGAATCTAAGCAAGAAATACCTGGAGATTGGTTGCAACAGCATGGTAAGAAAATATGTGCTTTGGAAGTTTCAGCTGACTACCTAATCCAAACCACTCCTGGAGGAAGGAGAAGGAATGAGGAAGTCAGTTTGCGGTCACCAACTTCTCTGCCTGTGATATCCAGTACAGAATTATTACAGGGCTACAGTTCAGCCAGCTTTTGACAAATGAACTACCAAGAGTTTTCTCTGCATGTTTTCTATTCAAGTGTGTTTAGTCATAAATACTTGGTTCTAATGGCATTTTCTTAGTCAAACAGAGCCACTCCTAAGCATTAATAATACATTTTATTCTTAGTATAAGCCTCTGAACAAGATTCTTTTATTCTGGTTGAAGGTCTCTTTACAGAAGTTGAATATCCTGGATTTTTTTCACCCACACTGATTTTGGCTAATTATACCCCTCGCACTCTTCATCTCCAAACCCCTTGCAACAGTCCACATGTTCTGGGCTGAAAAGTTTCCATGAAACAGAAATAATCCCTGTGATAGCCAATAAAATTATCAAATTCATTTTATAACAGGAAAAAGTAGTAGCAAAAGGATACAGGCATCAGTTCAGAACATCAAATTTCCTTGTTCCCAAGGACTTTACTCATTCTCAGTTTCTCTAGTCTTCAGGCTCATAAAACAGCAACTTCTGAGTGCATGTAATGCTCCCATTAGCTTATCTAGAGGTATCCTCATTTTAGAAGTATCTGTAAATACCAACTTTCAGTCCCAAAGACCCGTCAAGTAGGAAGCAAGGAGGCATAAACACTCCCTGGTAGTGCTACTGCATGATCTGAGTGTATTTGGAAACTTAATATTAAAATAACAATGTATGTATGGAAAATTTTTATTTTTAACCAGAGCATATATTTCAAATTATATCACTTTTAAAAATGAGGGGAAGTACTTCATTCAAGTAAATTTTACAAGCAGATAATAGGTCATACAGCCCTTCGGTGATGGCTGCCTGAACTGTACATTAAGATTTAAAGGTTTAAAACCTTTTACATTAAAGAGGTGCCTCTTTTCCCTAGATGGGTTCACTTGAGCTTCTTTCTCCACTTCAGCTTTTTAGCTAGCTACGCTCCCTCTCAATGTGATGCCTGTTCAAATGTCTCTACTCAAGCTGAGACAGATCCAAAAAGTACTTGTAGAGGGTGTTGGCCGCAGTCCTGAAAGCCTTTCTGCTGGCACTTCAGAGCGGTGAAGTGTTTGCCTGCTCCCATCACCTCCAGCTGAAAGAAGAGGGAATTGAGCTTAGCCTTCAACCGTGGACGACTGCAAGGTAAGCCACATCAATTTAAGGAGCAATAAATCAAATCAGGCCCTGCTCAAACTCTCCACTTGAAACTTATCAAAGGTGACGGTTATCACCAAATTCAGCTCCGACTCTACGTCCGGGAGGGCTGGACTAAAGGATGCTGTGACCTAAATGAGAGGGTTTTCTAAGTCCGGCTTCAAAAGTGATTAAATCCCGCTGACTCTGACTTTTGAACACCTCATCTGAAATAGCCCATTTCAGTTTTGAAAAATTTTAAACTCTTTTTGTTTAAAAGCTTTGTGTTTAGCATAATTCCCATGTTTTAATACCTCTCAGTAATTAACCTACTGAAAAAAGACCTCTCAATGGGGGATTTTCAGGATAAGTCTCAAAATTATAATGTAGCTTACACACTCAACAAAAGGACCAGAAAGAAAAAAAAAAAAATCACAGAAGCAGTCACATGAAGATTAAAAATTTGAAAAGACTGAGTGTGTGCAGAACAGTACTGTTAGTGCTGATGCTGCTCAGCATATAATTGCAACAGTTAGAAGCCTGGCATGGTTGCACAAATTTATCTCTCCTATAACGTGTCCACACACTTACCTTGGTTGGAAAAAAACCCAAAACCCGTGAAAGAACTTTGCAGAAAAATTTCTTCAGTGAAAAAAGAAAGATTAATCAAGACAAAAATAAGGTAGTGTTGGGATGAATTTCTGAAATTTATTATAAAAATGGGAAGCTAGCAAGTGAGAAAACTTTTTAGTTTTGGTTTAGTTTTAGGCTTCCTCAGTGTCTTAATTTTTATTTAATTTTGATTATATACTTTAATATGTTTAAGCTAAAAGCACAAAAAACTGAAAGAAACAAGATACAAAAAGATTTCATGATAATCAGACTGAAATAAGTTATCTCGTCCAAGCCAGATCCTATCTTTAATCCAAGATATCCCAGAACTATAAATTTTTGTGATGTCTTGGAAGGACAATAATTTTCAGGAATCTCTTTCTGTATGTGTGCACGATGGGAAAAGCATATTATTCCTTGTTTAAGGGGTATGTTATCTTTTTGAACATTTCTGTTCAGATAGAGCCCAAAATCTTTCTTCCCCTCTGACTTTGGTAAAAAAACCCAACTATGTGACAGTGGTGGAGTTTCATATTTTGGTTCCAGATGAAGACAGCTCTTTCTTTTTCTTCTCTCTAAGCCTTCTCGGTTACATACTCTATATATTATGAGGTCATTCTTCCAAGTTCAGACATTCAAAACAAACAAAACTGGAATATACCATCATCTTCACCTTAGATAAATATGTAAAGCCAAAAGGTGTTATTTTTTGAAAGGCAGTGGCAAAATAAAGAAAAAAAACCACCCCACCAAACACAGAAAACAACATTTAAATAGTAGAAGCTAATATTAAAACAAAGCCAGGTTGTCATATTGTCTCTCAGTTTTAAAATAAACACAAGTGATTAAATCAAAGTTTATTGGCCAGACTTGAGATCTCATTTGTGAAATATTGCCCAGTGACTAGATAGTTTCTCCTTTTCCTTCGTTCAGAAGACACTGGTAGAACTCGCTCTTGATGTCAGGTGTAGCAGAGGGTGCTTCAGGTAGACTGGATCAAGCCTGTGAAGCCAGGGAGCACACGCTGGGTGTAGCAATGCGCAGGCTAACACGGCTTTTTCAACATCCCCCCAGTTGACTGTGAAACACAAAAATACTCGTACCAACAGCCGTACCATAGGCAATTCATGGCAAGAGTTATTTTCAGTCTCGACTTCTCCACGCCGTCAGGTGGCGATTACTTGGCATCCTATGAGGGAGAAGTGGGCAGAAGGCAAGCCTCCAGGGCTTGATTTTGGGAGCTACAGGTGAACTGCTGGAAAACCAGTGCTCTGGCATCAGTGGGGTCATTTCTGCTTATCACGGTGCCCACTCAGGATAACACTCGGTGGCCAAATGTGGAGAAATTATTGGAGGGAGGGAGAGGCAAGATGCAGCCGCTGCCCAAGCACAGACATCTTCTCAAGTGACATTGCAGCCCGATGCCAACAGCTCCCTACCGAACCCCACAAGATTTAGCCTCTATTAATTGGACGGCCGTGGGTCATATTTGTTTTCTTGGTGCTTTCCCAAAGGCTGGCGGCCAGTGTTTCTTTTCAAGACCAGTGACAAACCGGTGCAAAACAAACACGCTGCCATGAGAGCCTGCTGTTATGCACCTTCAGCACAGGTTGCAGAGGCACTCCAAGCGTGGACAAGGCAAACAGCCATCCAACCTCCTCCCACCCCCTTCCCGCCCCCAGCTAATAAAGCAAATACACCATTCATGTTGTTTTGGCAGTGGCATGCGTCAGGAAATCAACGGCACGGGGGACCCCGTCCGCTCAGGGGACAGGACTGGGATTGCTGCCCTTGGGAGGCTGCCCTGCCCGCCAGCAAACGGCCACAGCGCGGACTGAGGAACCGGGGAGGCGTAATCCCGGCTTTCCCCGCACCTCGCCGCGTCGCTCGCGCGAGGAGGAGATCATGTTTGCACGCTCAGGGCGTGAATAAAGGCGAAATTTTCCAAACTATTTTAATGTAAATACAGGGGCGTCCAGGGCTAACCAGCATGGCAGTTTGACTGGGACGACTGCCAAGGAACAAATTTAATGCAATGTATTTCATTTACTCCTAAACAATGGGTAAATGGCACTCTCTTGCTGCTTAAATGGCATACCCACCGCTGTCTACGTGTCTGCCCACAGGTGTTGTGCAGTACGAACACTCACCCTCTGTTAACATAAATTTGTTCGCTTGTGTTTGCTTCCCTCTTCCAGCCCGGCTGCTAAGCCTATCAAAGGTCCCAAGCTAAACAAGTACAAACACCGCTCGCAAAGTGTGTAGGCAGCAATTAAAGCGCGCCGAGGTAGGGTGCAGTGTTTTAATCGTGCTGGCCGGTGGCCAAGGAGCTGCAGAAGGCAACTGTGCTTCCCCAACCACGCGGGAGGAAGGAGGAGGAATTTCCTTCGTGCCCCTAACGTGTCGCTGTCGGTGGCGCCCCTCCGTTTTAGAGCTGCCCCCCTCGGACGCGCATTTCTACCTGCTGGTGGACACTCATCTGCTTATTCTTAAAATTCGCCTTCGCCGCAACTATTCTTGCAACCATATTAAATAGTAGTAACAGCTTCATTTTTTTTTTTCCCTGACAATGATTTGCGACTAGCAAACAAGCTGCTGTTGAAGTGAATTTATTACCCTATTTGAGCAAATGCTGACGGCTCTTTGTTGGTTTTGCAGTATTCATGAAAATTCAGTGCCAAAAAGAAAGCACAGAAAATGTTTTGCTATTACACAATAACAGGGGAAAAAAAGGAAATTTTTAAAACATTGAACTGAGATATTTTATCAGTTTACAGGCTTAAAAATGAGAATGCACAGAAACAGTGTGCTGAATTTTAACCAAAATGTTTCGTAACATCTGGGACAAAACCCCAGTATAGTAATGATGACGGGTAGCAAAAAAATCTGTTAATTTCATGAGATTTTCTTTCTAGTATTTTTTTTAGTTATTTGTGTATACTATATGACAAGGAAATACATTCAGTTCATGCAGCTTTTCCTTTGGATGTAAATCCAGAAAAAAAAAACACCCAAAAATCCTATGGTTCACTGCAGTGCTCCGTAAACTTTCAGCTTTCTATTCGCTTTTGTATTGCTGTGAAATAACTGGAAGTGCATCCCAGATATTAGCATACAAATAGTATGTATAATTCAGTATAAACTGAATTGTTTATAAACATCAAACATTATTTATAGCGCTCTCGCACACACACATATCACCATGGAAACAAGGTAATTGCCATACCATTAGGATGCAATTTCTCTGTGCAGTGAGGGAGAATGGCAATTTATCTGCATCTGGGTGGTTTCATGTTACTGTTTGTGGTCACAGATCTCCCCTCCAAAGCATCTTTTGGATGCAAAATTAGTTGTGATTGCTGAAGAAAAGATTAGATCGATATAAGAATTGAGACGATTTGAAACAGAAGAGCACATGTGAAAACACTGCCATTATCGCATGGGGGTGATGTGAACTATTCAGGAATGGGGATTCAAAGACAAACCGAGGAATTTCAAGCCCAGTTGAGGGTCACTTTAGGCCAGCATTTCCCATCTTGCCATTGCTGATGGTCAATGGTTGCCGCCATCTGCTTGCTGGTTGGCAGCCTAAATGAAGTAGCATTGATTACAGATTCAAAAGGTAAAAAATTAGCATGAAGAGACATCCTTGTTTAGAATCTTTCCAGTGAGGTCAGGGACTAAATGGAGCCAAGAAATGTTTTCCCTCTCTAAAGAAAACGGAGTATACGCAGTAGCAATATTTAAGCGTAAACAGAGTTTCATCAGAAGAGTATAGGGGCAGAGTTTCTAAAGGATATAAATGCCCACATAATAGACAGGCATCTACTGAGATTTAAAAAAACCCAAAAAACCTAAGAATATAAGCCATTAAGATCACTGCTTTCCTCATGGCACTTGAAATGGAGGCTATGACACAAAGAAACATGTTCCTGAGCCTAATGGTGTTGATGACAAGATTATCACACCTCGGCAATAACAGCTTCCCACTTGGTCATCCCTGCATAACGAGACCCCTTTAAGAGAGTTAACAGGAAATGGATGATAATTCACCACAGCATCATACTAGACTGAATTAAACCATGGCTTGAATCGTGTGTGTTTTAACACAAGAAAACATGATAAAATTTTCAGCTGAAATTTTCAGTCCTCTCAACCTAGATGTGTGAGATTGGGCTGACAGAATCTTTGTAATTTTGATGAAAGGTTCACACCGAGGCTAATTTTGCAAAATTGCTGCAGGCTAAACTCCCAGAGATGCTAAGTCAGAGTCGCAAGGTTACCCTAAAAAGATTGTATGTACAAAGTCCTATTACTGCATGAAATGAGTTTATTCCCCAGCTAAATTTCCTATGAACTGACCTGTATTCTGTCTCATTAAAAAGTGCTCCTAAATTCAGGATCGAAGATTCCTTTGTGCAATCTGTCCTAATAACAGTGAAACCAGAATGGCTTCTATATTTCTGACAGAGGCTCTTTCTCAGAAGGGGAGGAAAAAAAAGTCTTCTCTCTCCTTGCAGATGGAAATGATGCAAAGTACTTTGGGAGCCTTTAGGATAAAAAAACCTGCTCGAGTAAACACAGGGTATAATTATCATCATCTGTCATCTCTGCGAATCCATACATTTTATATTCCACTTAAAACAGAAAAAAAAAATCCTCAGTGGGATGTCTTCCAGCGAACCAATTTAGCTAATGAGAGTGAATATCAATGACTGCTGGCTAATCAGAATGGTATTAGCATAAATTTTACTTAATGAGCACATATTTGCCTGGTGCCAGGAGCAAAATGGTACTGAGCTAGAGTAAAATGTAAAGGATGGGTAAATCTCAACTGAAAAAAAAAAAGTAGCACAAATAAATAGAAAAGTATCTGAGGTCGCTGTCATACTAGCAGTTTTTACACAACCCGTGATTTTAACCTCACTTGAGGCTTTCCAAACTTTTTCATTATTAGAGAATCTTATCAACCCTTTAGCTGTGATGAATTAAACACCCTGGGGAACAGCTTGACAAGAGATTCAACTGAACTCTCTTAACCTCATGTTGGTAGGTAGATCACTGAGGAAACTTGCTTTCTTTTTAATTTAAGGCATGCAATACACGCGCTCTGCTGCACAAGGAAAGTATATTTTTCCTTTGTGCATTGTGTCAGGCTCTGTTCTGAAAAATGCCCAAATATTACGCTCAGCTTCAAAACCAGCAATGTTACATTGCCCTCTGTCTGCCTTCGAGCGATCTCAGGCGGAAAATTCCCTTCAGCCGCTATTGTCTTGAAGGAGTTAAGTCCCAGCAGCATCCAAGTACTGTTATGCACACAGCGTTTCTTCCTCTTTATACAGGCTCCGTATTAGACAGTCTGAGAAGTCTCCACGAACAATATGAAAGATTTTTGTCTACAGTAACAAAAAGGGGTTAGAGTTCAATGCTCTCACAAAATATTTAATCTTGTGAAATGTTATTTGTAGTGTCATTCTTGTATATACCTGCTTTGAAATCCCTAACCTTAGATTCTTCTATGTAAAGGAATATAGGGCACAAGTGTTCTTACCTTTGATATACTATAGCATCTAACAATATTTAACTGGTGAAGTCATTTTTGTTTCCAAACCTGTGTCTCAAATATGCTTGGGAACGTGGAAACTCACAATGCCCTTATTCATGACATCAAAATCAGTTCCATGGTAACACATTGTGATGACAAAATACACAGATTGCAAGGTCACAAGTCACACTTAAGAACAGGCAGGGGAGAAATTGTTAGTTTAATGAATAACATTAGCCAATTCCAAAAGGAATAAAAATAGAGAAAAAAATAAAGTGCCTAAAGTAAACGCCCTTAAATGCACTTCAGAACCATTTCATCTTAAGTAGTTCTTCAAAGGCAGAAGGCTTCCGCAGCTTTCACCTCTGCAGCAAATAGAAGCCCACGCTAAAAGGAGAAGAAAGACACCGTACGCTAATGATGGCACTAGCAATGTTTTTCCTCTATATGCACCGAGAGAAACAGCAGCTGCAGGGAAGAAATTTTAGCAGAAAAGGAGTCACGTTAACTCCAGGCTAAAGCAAGTCATGGTTTGTACACTTTGCAAGGACTGGTTTTTCACACACAGGGACAAGCCACTTTGGAAGCTTGCATTTCCTTGGTCTATAGCCAGGTATTTGAAATATTTCTGTCACAGAAGTCAGCAACGGCAACTGTGGTATGGATCCTTCTAATGAATTTGAAGCTTACTGAACACTGCATCACAAGAAAAGAATCCAAATTTACAGGGTTTTAATGTACACAGGCCACCAGTGAAATTTAAGCCCTTTTCCTGCAGGGACCCTAATAAACATAGGTATGACAAATTACCGCAACTAGCTCATCACCTGTAAAGATAAAGATAAAGCCTGCAAAAGATGGAGAGGAAGGAAAAACACAAAAGACAAAATTGCCAGCCCAGTATCCAGACAAATGCCAGACACCTCTAAGGCTTTGACATCACCATCGGATTTGCTTGTAACTTCTCAGGGCAACGACAGGAAAAATTCAGAGTACTTCAAGCACGTGAACCAGAAAACCCCATGGTTAAGGGAATATTCTTGCATACGGCATGTCTTAGGTGTTAGGTGGTTGGTCCATGAAGCTACTGTACAAAAAGTAACAAGAACACATTTGAATGAGTTTTTCCTTCTAACTCTCACAATCGAAACCTTCTCTGAAATCACAGCTAAAATATATCATATGCATTCTATTTGACGCAACTGTGTCATAAAATTGGCACTGTATGTTCTGTGCTTACCACAGTCTGAAAGGTCAAAGGAGAGGATAGATTTTTTTTAACTTCTTGTTTAAATAGAATCTTATTTTTATTAGAAAAGATGTTATTTTATATTTTTTACCATATCATGGCAGACAGCCCTATCCCAATATATCCTTACATAAACAGCGACTGAATAGCCAAAAAACAAATTGCAACTTAAATTCTACAAGGAGAACCTCAGATTAATTTTCTTTCCATATATCGGAGCAAGAGAATTGAAAAGCAGGAGCATTTCAAAATAAATTGGGAAGCAACATCTTTGATTTTATTTAAATGCCGTAAAATCATTGGATTATTCAGAAATAATGAAGCATGCTTTGGTAAGACATTAACATTTCTAACATAGTCCTGCAGTCTGGCAGCAAAGGAGATGGCAAAATTCCCTCTATATTACATAAAACTGCTTGACAGTTGCATACATACTTAACCACAGGTGGGGGGTTCTTCTTAATTTGGTGTCTATCATGTGATGCTTCATAAGCAAAGAATAGCAGGCCATGCTGCTTTATTCAATTGGGTTATGCTTTTACTCTTTCTTCCTGCGTGTGAAAAGCATAACAGAGAACTAGCAGAGCAGAAGTAAGATGTGTTTTGTTAGTTGTCTGAAGCCCTGGGGCCCGGAACCGGATAAGTCCTGATATTATACCCTGGATTGAGCAGAATAAATCCATTTTGTTTCCTCCAAACATTTAGCCATTAAAAAAATATGAGATAGAAAAACAGACTTTGCTGTCTGCATGCCTTCTTGTAAAGCTTGTATTGTGGAAATGTCAGAATCATTAGGTCATTGGCATATATTTTGCAAGCTAATGCTTCTACTTTAATTCTCACTGGGGACTGCATGTCTGCTTTTCAAATAAAACCCAGACTGAAGAAGGTGAAAAGAGCTTAAAATGATGCTGGTAACACTCTGTGATGGCTGATAACACTTCTAGATATGAATAATTAGGAAATATCAGCCAAGCTTGATACAACTACAGCTATTAAAGTACCTACTCTAATACCAAGCCCCACAAAAGTAATTGGTAAGCGTTAAAATTGCCTCGTAAATACTTGTGGCTCCTTTCAAATGCACACAGAGACACGTGACTGAATAAAGCTTTTAAATAAATGCAGCACAAGGAAAAAATTTAATATGTGAAATTACGCACATAATAGGAGAAGCATGGTGGGCTGTACTTCAGAGAAGACAAGTGGATGAATTTGCTCCCGAATCACCAAAGACAGATGCAGAAGGAGCAGTCACGGAAACACAAGCCCGATTCCAAAAATAGCTACTCCTCTCTCAAAACATGTATTGCTGATAAAATCTGGCATGTGTTGAGGAAAGAGGTTAATACTAGCAGACGTAATAAGGCAAGTAGAAACACTCCCAACTCACAACTGGAAAAATAAGTCTTGAACTTGCAGCAGTAACTCCCCTGCCTGAGCGCAAATCTCTCCAAATCAGCTTTGCGGCTCTTTACGGACAGACAGACAGACAGACACACACACGCTTTCTGCTGCGATTGAGCACAGAAGTGCCTGCGCTCCCGAGAGGAAGACAGATTCCTTCACTTATAGCCCTGCCCTTGCAGAAGCTGGCTTGGCTGCCCTGCAAGACTCCCGCGGCCCTGCCAAAGGCTCCCGGAGGAAAGCGGGGCAGGGCTGGCACCTCCAGGCTTCCCACCTGGAGCTTGGGGCTCTAATCAACTCAAAAGAAAACCACCGAGTGCTACCTAGTTTAGTAGCATGGCCAGTTCAAACCGTATGAAACCACAAGTCCAGCGCGATTTTGGTACCAGTTTATAAATCAACCCCGGTTTATTTGAAAATGAACTTAGAGTCGGTCGGCAAGTTAGCGAGCTTGAACAAAGCTTGGGACAAATGCAGTTTTTACTCTGAATTTCCAAACAAATCCTGAAACTAAAGAAATCTCATGTAGTTTCTGTTTTCATTGTGGAGATCTTGCACAGCCCTAAGTAGTTGCAGATTTCTGGGTCCATTTTTACGTTTCTGATCCATATTTTGCGGTTGCATGCTTCATAACAATCCTACAGGATATATCCGGACCGACTTTTATAGGAACTTCATGTACTGTGACACACTGGCTTAGAGTTACATTGCTCCAAAACATAGGAAAATTAGCAGTGAACACTGAAAGGTGCCATTTCACCTGGCATTTTTCAAGTTAGCCATTTAACTTCTGAGTACTTTAATAAATCAAAACTTTCCTGTAAACTTCTGTAAAGTGAAAATGCAAGACGCAAACAGATCATGGGCAATGCATAAGCAATGCATAAGCATAACTCTGCAGCCATCAGAGCAGAGATATATTGTAAAAGCTGAATCATACTCTGATGGAGAAAACTTTCAGGTTTTGCTGATCTCTTCCTTCAACCTGTTCTCATTTGTATTGATTTTAACTGAAATCAGTCCGGCTTTGCAACCTATGCTGTGTATTACAGACAAACATGCAAAAATTGTTCTGTGTCATTCCTCTGAAAGAATGAGAATTGCATTATCCTATACAAATAAAAAATTAGTTTACAGGCACTCAACTTTTATCTATAAGTGCCTTCCCCTTTCTACACTGCAAAAGTGGGTGAGATGATCACTAAATAACTCATTAGAAATGCAAAATTAAGTTTTACTCAATTCTGTTTGTGATTCATTCTTGTCCTTCAACTAATCTTTGAGAAGTTCAAATCATATTGGGAAAAGGTGAATTCACAAAAGGTTGAATCCTGGAATAAAATAAATTTCAAAATGTATGCCCAAAAAACATTCAAAATATAATCTATGCAATGTAAACAATCCTGCCCAAGCAGCATTCTCCAACAAAGAACAGAACGTCATCTTAAATATCAATATCTTCAGTGAAAGTCTGTAAGAAATAATTCAGAGAGGAAGACGGTTCACAGAGAAAACTGGGGACATCTGAATTAACACAGTTTCTTTCAAATATTGTTGGCAGCAAGAAAGTTTGGAAACATTTTCAAAAAATGAATATATATTTTCACAATCGGCTTTGGATATAAATTTTCTCTGATTATTGGCTCAGTGGTACGTCTATCTAATCTTAAATATTGTACAAAGAGAGTTTGACAAGTATTGGCCTCCTGCATTTTCCTTTCCAGATCAAGCACAAGAGTAACTGGAACACGATTAAAAAGACGACCATTTATTGCTCCTGCGAGAACGACAGCAACGTTTTTGTGGGTTGGAGCAAAAAGAAGACACACGCTGCAAGAGAACTAGCCCTCTAAAAGGCACAGAGCGTTTTGATTTTATCCTGTCCTTAGATTTAGCTGACTTCATGGAGAGCCTTGTTTTGATTTTATCCTGTCCTTAGATTTAGCTGACTTCATGGAGAGCCTTGTTTTGATTTTATCCTGTCCTTAGATTTAGCTGACTTTGTGGAGAGCCCTCTCTACCTCGGTTTCTCACCAATTCCTTCTTTTCAGTTTGCTTATTCTTTAGAAGACTTGCTATAGTTTATAAGTTGCAATGCAAAATTCACTGGAGTGATGATCACTCCTGAGAATTATCTGGTGCCATAAATTTGGAGGCAGCCTCTAGAGCTTGAGGAAAAGATAAAGGGGTAAGTGCAGGGCTCACATCAGTCACAACACTGCTCCAATACATCTGGCAGGCAACCAGAAGAAGTTCAAGCAACATTCTCCTCTTCATGAGGACCATGACTGAGGGGAGGGCAACAGTAGCTATTATTTTCATAGTACTGTGTCAGAAGCACTAAATTTATTGAGGAGAAGAGCAAACTAGTTCCCATCCTAAATTACAGAAACCACAACAGTAGTTTTAGGAAAAAATAGGCTACGGGGATAGAAATTTCCTAGGAGAGATGAAAACAATGAAAGACTTTTGAGGTATTTGTAACAATTCTTTGACTGTGACTGCTTAAATTTGTATGCAGATTTTGATTTGGTTCTGTGATCCACAGAACCAAAGCTGAAGAGGAAGACTGATCTGATTTAGATACCAAAAGGAAGCCCACAGAAGGTGGAAACAGGGAAACAAGCTAGCCAGGAGGAAGAGAGACACGGCTTGAGCTGGCAGGGATGGAGCTGGGAAAGCCAAATCTCAGCTGGAGCTGGCACTAGCAAGGGATGTGAAAGGCAAGAAGGGTTTTTTCTAAGTACATTGACAGCAAAAGGGAGGCTAAGAACAGCATGGGCTCATTGCTCATTGAGATCCAGTGACAAAGGTCATCTGAAAGGCTAAGTTACACTATGTCTTTTTGCCTCAGTTTTCACTGGTTCCCGAGCCTCCCAGATGAGTCCATGGGCAGGAAGCAATACCCACAGCAGAAGAAGATGAAATGCGGGATCATATAACCCACTTGCACATACAGAACTCCATGGGCTAGAGCGGATGGGTCTGAGGGTGCTGAAGGAGCCCCCCAGCATCATTGCCAGGTTGCTTTCTGATCTCTTGAAAGGTCATGGCAGTCGGTGGAGATTCCTGATCACGGGAGAAAGGCAAATACCACACCCATCTGCAAGAAGGTGGCAAGGAGGATGGTCCAGGTCTACCAACCTCAACCGTGGTCCCTGGGAAGGTTGTGGAGCAAATCCCCATAGCAACCATTTCCAGGCATGAGAAGGGCAAGGAGGTGACCGGGAGCAGTCAGCGTTAGCTTTACCAAGGGTGAAGCATGCTGACCATCCTCATTGCCTTCTCTGACAAGCTGACTGTTCCTCTGGATGAAGGCAGTGGGGAAGGCAGTGCACGTTGTATACCTTGGCTTTAGCAAGGCTTTGACATAGTCAAACCCCAGGGCAAAAAGAAACAGAGTGTCCATGCCCCTGCTGTGAAGAGGAAAAGAGAGGAAAATGTTGTGGGACTCTTTTCATATACAGCTATAACCAGTAACTGAAATATCATGTTTTTACAGGTTAAACTTTGGTGCATGAGTTATTCTCACACCCAGAGAGTGTGTACAGGCTGTTAGTTAGCTGAAGTTACAAAAACAGTTTTGAAAAGAAAACCTAGTTATATGAAAACGAGTTGATAAAAGCTTTCTTTGATGACACTAGAGTGAAATCAAACCATTATGTGTGGATATGAACTCCATGTGAAAGTATAACAAAATCTTGAAGAAATAACATTTATAATTGTTTTCTTATAAAACATTTTCAGGAAAGGGAGTACTTACTTAAGGGGTGAAAATGCCAGATATTAGGTTGTTAAGAAAGTGAATACAGTAGGAGGACAGAAGCCACTAAAAGGTAGAAAATATATTCTCAGATGTTTTTAATGGCACAGAAAACCTATCAACAGAATACAAAATAAAGTTAACATAACTCTATTTCCCTGCTATATATGCGCCAACACATACTTTGAAGTGTACTTTCACTAAAACTTAAGGAAGAAATTAGACTTATTATGCTGAACGTAGCAGAGAGTACTGATGCAGCTTTAGAAGGCGTCTTGTCTCTACCAGCTCCAGAAGAGAAAAGGAAAACTCTCTACCTACACCCACCTTGTAAGGGGCGAGCCAACGTCTGTGTACAGAACTCCATGTATCTACCAGGAAAGACGTTTCTTAATAAACATATTTTGCTCTTGTCCCTCTCATCTCACCCTAAATACTTCAACTGGGCTTTGGAAAATTTCTTTAGAAAGAGAGTTCATTTCTGAAATTTTAACTTACAGCCTCTGAACACAGAGCTTTACTGTAACTTTTAGGCTACAGTTGGCATCCATATTGTTTCACAAAAGGATATCCAAGCATGGGAAGATACTGAAGTTTACCGATAGCATTTTGCTGTGGGTATAAAGAATGGAATGGTATCGCAGACAGGGAGCCAGTGGTGTAAGTTTAGAACTTGACAGACGGCAATGTAAATGTAGGGGTGAATAATTAACTTCTGTAGGAAAACCAGGACTGATCTAGGGGCCCTGCTAGGCCTTGGGGGGTTATAGATGGTTATCAATGTTTCTCTGCTTACAGAGAAGGAAAGTACACAGGAATGATAAATTGGGCTGAAAAAAATTGTATCTAATCTGGCTGCTATAACTGTTAATCTAAAAATTTTAATCTGCAAAAAATGGATAGCGTATGAAAGATGCCAGTGATAATAATTAGGCTAAGAACAATTTAAAAAGAAGACACCCTTCCTTTGCTATACACAATTGTCAACTGAGTCCACTATGCAAGGCTTTGCAACAACATTTTTGCAAAGATGGCAAGCACCAGAGAACGTAGTTAATGCTGCAGGAAACTGAACTTAAGCTGAATGCTAGTGAGTATGGACAGGAAAATGAAAAGTCTCTGGTATTTATGCATGCCCAAAAAAAAGTTCCTCTTTTGCAGAAACAGACTGTAAACCACTTATGACAATGGTGGAGGAAAGGGTTTCACAAACACAACTCTGCTTGAAAAGGTTTCTTTCAGTTACAGTTGGATGATTTATAGCTAGAATATAAACCTGGAAAAGACCTTGTGTCAGCAGACACTCTGTCTGAGCTTTCAATAAAAGAGAGGTAGTACAAACACCAGAGTCTGATGTTGTCCATGTAAATAGGTTTGAGAAAATTTTCTCAATCTCAGACAGGATGCGGTCTGTCACTGCAAGAGACCGTAATGCAAAAATTAGGCTTTGCAAGAGCTAATATCAGCGATTAAGGCTGGCTGGCCTTTTGAACGTAAACCTACTCCTTTTAGCAGCTTTGAAGGAGAAATTTATATTGCAGATGGTACTTTACTCAAAGGTTCTAGATTGGTAGTGTATAAAATTTTAACACAGGAAATGCAAAGTGAGTACGTGAAAGGTGTGTGGATACCAGGAGTGGAGAAGACCGGTTAGAAACACATGGAATTTTCTGGGGAATTAGTGCAGGTACAGGGGGGAAAAAATCCCCAACGCCACCACAACAAATGTCAAAAATAGGAATATTCAGAAACTGCNGGGGGGGGGGGTGTGTGTGTGCGAAGAAGCTCTGATTGTAATTTTAAACAAGGTTAGACCTATAGGCCACATTTGGTGTATATAGCTTTAGATACACAGATGAATAACTATTCATGTTTTGGTTATGGACTATTATCCCTAATTTCCAGAAATATCACCATTAGAGTATGCAACTCTGAAATATGTGATCTCACATATAAAATTTCTGTTTGTCTAGAAGTTACCTGCCTTGGAGAACTAATGAGGCTATTAATGGATTTTTGTAAATTTCTACAAATATATTGAAGCGAATTGAAGCAGAAGACATCCTGTGACAGTATAGCACATGACTTAATGTCTTTGTAGTCACAAAATAGCACACACAAGGTATTTGTGTGTGCGCCAGCTCCCCAGTTACTGAGGGTCGGCTGGAAAGCAGGGGGTTTATTTTCTGCCAAATTACCCTAACTCTTAATGCAACAGTAAATGCAGTTATAAAAATCACTTGTTTCCTGTAAAACATGTTTATTCATTTCTCTGAGGAGATTACTAAGGAAGTCCACACAAATAGTGCCCACCTTAAAGAAAGAGGAAAGACAAACATTCCAAGGCTCCAAGATCCAAACCAGAGCAGAGAGGATCAGCCAACATCAGTTTAAAGGACTGAACAAAACATGGAGATCTACAAGCAAAAGAGCACAAGTTCACAGCCTGACAGAACGCTATGCACAATTGCTGCATCATCACTTAAATTTTTCCCCTCCTATATGGAGAAATGAAAGAGCAATGGGTCCTCGGTGAGGTCCGACACCTTATTTTGTCTGCCTAGTTTAAAGACATTAATGTAATCAGTCTGACTTTGATCAGCAATCCTTCTCTCTTTCTCCCAAACTCTTCCTTTGAGTAGTCATTAGCTTACATTGAAAATGCCAAGTTGGCCACCACCTAAAAACAGAAGATGAGCCTCACAGAACTTACAGTTCAGGTAGACAACTGTGATGACGGCAGATGGGAAAGGGGAAGCAACAGAAGCAGAACATTAAGAAACAAGCAGAAGGAAACCAGACATACTAATTCCTTTGCCATGTTAGTAAAAAATTCTCTTTCTGTCTCCTCCAGCATCTTCTTTCAAGCAGATTATCTTCTGGGCAAAGCGAATTTTGAAAAAGAGAGGGTAAAAGACAGAGAAGTTTCATAGTGCATAAATTAATTTGCTGCAAGGAAAATTGTCCCGAGACTATGGGGTGCAGTGATCCTGCAATGTCTGCTCCTGCCCAGCTGTATTACTCATCCAGAACTGATCAATGGTAGTAGTTCAAGATCCCTAACTAAATTTCTAGATTTGCAAGCCAGGACCTATGGATTTATTATAGCCGTTTGGACAGCCTTGACCCCTCCCTAGATCTCTGCCCCATTTTGTGCATTTAGGCCTCAATGGAGGAAAAAAAATATTATAAATGTACTTTAAAGGTGATTAAAGCCTACAGACATCAATAGCAGGTAAGCACATAATTACTTGTGTCTAAAATAAAGATGAGATTTGTACACTTTAAGTGCATTCCTAAACGGATTTCTTATGGGAGAGATTTTCTTCTTGTTTTGCTCACTTGTAAAGAATCTAGCACAAAGATTTCTGTAAAGACATAAAAGCAGAAATGTTCCCTTGGCAGGGATATTTAAAAAAGAAACAACATTTTGATTTTTTTGGAACATAGTCTATTTTAACATATATTAATTTCTTCAAACATTTGTAGTGTCTGTGTGAGGGGGGCTTCAAGACAGTGTAATCTACCTTTTGATTTTTCAAGTATGTCTATGTCTCTACTTTTGATTCAGCCACAGTAAACAAGAAAGCTTCCTTCCCTTTTTGTAACCCCTGTTTAATGCTGTTTCTTGATCTTGAATTAGTTGTTGACTCATATCAGATGCAAATCAAGCCCTTCTACAGTATGAATCACAGCTGCCCTTGGTTAAGGGGGTCAGAAGAGATGAGAAGGGAAACATTACATTTCTGGACAATACTGATGACTGAGGGCTGGTGTGACTCATACTTAAGAGGGCCGATATGCACTTTCAAGTCATAGGAGATTAAGAAGCAACTTCAAACGGGGCTTTCAAAGGGAGAAGAAAACAGGAACTGGAATAAGCAGCAGAGTAATGCACACAGCCACATCCTGAAGTCCTCACTGATGTAAGATTCCCATTGACATTAACTTTATGGTTTACAAGCACTAAGCTTCGAGTTCATGGTTTAAGACTGACTGTCAGTTAGCTGGGAGTTTCAAACAGCCAAACGTCTACTCGGTAGAGTTTTAAAGTAATTATTTTTGGTCAGATTTTGTAACAAACAGGAATCCAGAGAGCTGTATGTCATTTTCCACAAAAAAAATTTCCTTCTCATATACATGGCATTGTTATGAAAACTGTGGACATACCTGTGGTTACAAGGAAGAGGATATGGAGGGGGCTATTCCTATTTGCTGAAAATTAAATGTAGATGACAGCTCTCAAAGAAGTATCAAATAAATTATTTTTCTATGCCATCTAATTTGACTCTATATGGGACAGTACTATGGAATCAGAAAAATGTCCACCAATGCAGCAAAGCATCTCTTTACTGATGAGAAAGAGAGACAGAAACAACACATTATAAAATCGGTAAGTCAGAAGTGTACCCACTTTTGCTGTTTACCATAGACAGAAATAATAATTTCTTTGTAAACGTAGGTGAAGAATATTTTCTTTTTCAGTTCACTAAAAATTGAAACGGATTTTTGGCTATTCCTTTGAAGACTGTTTTTTGGGGGAGGGGGAGTTGGTTTTTTAATCAAAGCTTGTCCCAGGCATTACTTTCCTACCTACCACATACATTACTGCACATGAGCTCCTTTTGTATTTGGCTACACCAGATTTAATTGCAGAACCTATACTGCTCTCTTTGGAGGACAAGGAATCAACATGTCTTTTGTGTATGAGCAAGATTCTGTCTTAATCCCATAATAATTTTCTAATTCCTTTCATATTCTTGTCACTGGTGCTTAAGACGAAAACTTGGCAAAAGGGCTTTAAAACAAAGTCAAGGTATTGCTCATCTAGTTTAAAAAGAGCAAGGAAGAAGAGATTTACCTATTTTTAGAGTAGTACTTTAAAGAGTTCAGATGACTTGGTTAAGAACATCCTGGATTAAAGAACAAACGCAATTAGGATTGCTTGGCAGTTACACTGGAGTAATTGGCCAATGATCCTGCACAGAGATATCCTACTTCTATCACTTTTACCCAAAGGAGGGCATTGTACTGCATGCCAATGATCCAACAAGCGCCTGCGATCAGCAGGCAGACGTCCATCAACCCTCCGCCTTCAAAATCTCCGGTTGAAACCTCGCCTCCCTCATCCCCGTCAGGCTTGCCAGAGGATGGGGATCCATGGGGCTCCCCTCGCTGCGGGCTGCACTGTCTGCTGGCTTCGCCCACCATCCTTCCCACTCCTCTAGATGGTACCAACCAACTGTACTAAGCCACAGGTTCTGATATGACAGGTTAAACACCAAGAACGAGGAAATCAAACAGCACACGAAATCCGGCAGGCAAGCTTGCTGGACAAATATTTCCAATTAACTCTGCAGCGGGGGCCAAGTTCACTGTGAAGCTGGCTCTGTAACCAGAAACCTCGCAGTCGGCCAGGCGGGTTTCATGTGGTCATGCTGTGCCGCGTGCAGTCTGGCGGCAGCAAAGCTAGTCCTGGGAAAAGGACACGGTGGGACAATCATAAAACTGGGGTGTGTGTGTGCACGTCTGCTTCAGGGCTGGCAAGCACTTCTTTTGGTTGCCATTTAAGCAGGCAAGGTAATGGGATTCAGCTGCCACACTCTCCTGGGCACCTCCGGGAACATGCGATGGTACCCAGGAGCCATGACACCGAGATGTCCCCGCTGTTGCCTGCTCTGAGCAGACCTTCTGCCTCAGCCCAGCCTTTTTGGGATGGTTTCATGTTCATTCAGCATGGACAACACAGGCACTAAACCACTTGCCTGACTTACGTTGTTCATAAGCTTGAAACCTTCCCTCTGTCAGAACCGCTCCTGAAGGCAAGTCGAGCACTCCCAACACATTGCTCCTTTAAACCAGCATTAGATTTCTGTCTTGCCAGAGCTTCAGTAACTGCAGCTTTCAGGTTTTGGCTAGCACTGAAACAGTTTCTGTAAAATACACCACAGATAGCTTCTAATTTGAAAATATTAGCATGACTAATAATGTGTTTGATATGCATTCAGCCAGTTATGTCCTTGGTTAAAAGAGTAAAGCCTCTAAGAAATATCTGAGAGTAAATGTCCACAGAAAAGACTGATATGCATTTGTGGTGTCTACTCTTATCTGTTTAAAATGAAAATAGAAAATAAGGTCACCTAGGCTTTCCATTTTAATGTAACTTTCTAGTTATCATCTGATATCAAGCTGCTAATTACATACAGGTGGTGTAATAGTCAAGTGATAAAAATTTGAGGCTTGTGGCACAGAATACTTACAGTTTTTGCATAGATCGTAACATTTTCCAGTGAGCAATGCTATACTGGATTTACAAAACCGAGCCATAAAGTCAAGACCCCAGATTCTCACTTGCAAAGAAACAGCACAAAGAGCAACAACTCCCACTGCCCAGTAGTATCTCCTGTGCACCTCAGATCAGCCTCTGACGGAACTGATGTGTACTCATCATCCACTGAGGTAAACTCATGTATCGGGTTTTCTGCTTCAAATTCCCCTTTTTAAAACATTGATTTAAATATCTTAACGTGCACATGGAAATGCTGGAGGAATAAACTCCCGTGCAACATTTATCTGTTTTTAAAAAAATAAAATATACATTTTGTCACATTTTATATAGTGGTGTTTTCTATTTCCTCAACTAAAATGAGATTTTTTTAAAAAAAATCTGCAGTAGCCCACAGTCCCACCTGTACCTTTCTTTATATCACAGCTCGGTACAGATTTATTAAGGGCAGCTAATTGGTCTTTACTCTCTCTTTCCTCCACTTGCAGTGGTTGTGGCAACTTTGGCTCTTGGATTGCCATCCGGCCGGCGCAGGACATCAGATACCACAGGACATACGGCAATCTGCAAGCCCTGATGAGCAGCCGCCACCCTGACCACGTGGGTCAGACACATCCATGACTTGTGGGCTCACTAAAGGACCCTGGTTCCTCCACGTTCAGCGTCTGTGACCCAAGCCAGCAGATGCAAACTCCTCCTCTGCGTGTTAAACCGGGCTGCACCCAGCCCTGCATACACCTATTTACTCAGGCCACCGTATGTAACTGATTAACAGAAAAGAACATTTAATACCAACATCCCCTGTACAGGTCATTCCAGCCCAGATCTCGGATTCATCTGCAGTGAGCTCCTATTTGGTCCTGCATTTGTCCACCCCGAGATGCCATCACAGGAACAGTAGGAAGAAGCAGCAGAGAGCTGGCAGCCTGAGAAAGCCATTAGGAGGAGAGGTGGGAGGACAAACAGACGGCAAAGACACAGAGCAAGGCTCTGAAAGTAGGTTATGAGCAGAAGTCTCACTTACTTTCGACAGTGTTTTTGCAAACTGCATCCAAAATGACTTCTCCAAGATCACACAGGACGTCAGCAGTGAAGCTGATATAGGAGTAGCAGTCCAGTGCCCACAGGACTCCAAAGCTCCTCCAGTATGGCTGGAGGCAGACTTCAAACAGCACAGATAACCAAACTGAGAGATTAGATCTGAGTCAGGAAAAAATGTTAAATAGTCCAGCAGTGCTGCTGAAAACAAGCAATATGGCACTGGCGCTAATGCTAGCCTCAGCATCCAAACCACTGAAAAGAAAACCATGGCAGCAAGGCTCGCAGAAAAGAAGGGCTCGAAACCTCACAAACAGCTATGAGAGAGGGGGAAAAAGATCTGCAAACTCTGCAATCATCCATACAAAACTGCACCAAGATGTACGGCTAGCGAGGTCCCCATGGTCTGATGAGCAACACGCATCCCTGGCTCATGACTTACTGCAGGCTTAAGATGAGAGAACTGCAACTGGGAAAGAAAATGAATGTAACCAGAAGAAATTAGAAAATGGAAGAAGGGCTGAAGGGGAGGGAACAAACCCAAGTCCCTTATTTCTTTCATGCAAGCAACAGAAAGTCCCAAATTTAAGGAGCAACCTTGAATTCTGGTTTGGGTTTGGCTTTTCTTTTTATGTGGGCTTTTTCTTTTATTTTTTTTAAATTTTTCTAATTTTTTTTTATTCCCATATGATGCCAGCAATAGCAAACCATATGCTGCAAGAGGTGGCTGTCCAGGTAAGTAATGAAGTGGTAAAACAGGAGTTCCTAATGCCTCAGACCCCTGCCCTGCCAAAGGGATGGCCTGGCTCCAAGGTGCTGAAGGACAAACCACCGTGGAGGCCAATCAGTCCTAGTCTTCATCAGTCAGGGGGTTAAGCACAGTCCAACGAAACTATTAGGACTTTTCAAGACTTTCTCTAGACAACCCTGAAAGACCACACAGGGGAAATGTTCGTGCTGTGTTTGGAGAAGCAACCCAGCGCTGCTGCCAAGATCCAATTTGCTGCCCAGGCACACCACACATCTGCAAGTGTGCAGCCCCTCCTTGTCCCTCCAAGACAAAGGGAACCCCGCACACTTGAGGAGACGAAGTGGCTTGAAATGCTGCCAGGTATGACTGGAAAGGTTCTGTGCAGGAAAGAGCACCAGAGACGTGTGTTGCACTCACGGCTGCTCCTGAGACACGTCACTAAGAGCGGTGGAGACACCACCACGAGGCAGCACCATATCAGGAGAAGACATTCAAAACTCCACACAACCACCACAGAAAACTGCTTTGTCTTTAACCTTTGTCTCCTCAATGAAGCCACATAGCTATATTCATGTTCTGGGCACAGGTTATCACAAAGGCTCTTTGTGTGTATCTCTGCATCTGTCCCTTTTCCATCCACAGAAGATGTCCAGGTTAGTTCATCTTCTCTCCTGGCAGCACTCTGGGCTTACTTACCCTCCTGGAAAGCCTGAGGGTCTGAGGGAAACAAATAACCTCAGGCTGTCAAAATCAGGCCTATGGGAGGCTTAGGATAAACAGGCTTTGTGGAAACTCTCTATATAGACAAACATTTCACAAAAAGAAGTCCTTAGCTGCATCACATGCCCCATGCAACCGTAGGCATCGCTGCTTCTCACATTAAACCAATCTTTCCTTGAGGGTTGGGTGGCAGGGAGGCTGAGTTGTAGGGTTTTTTTTTAGCTTCTACTCCCCAGATGACTTCTCTCTGCAAGCTGAGACTCATATTGGTTCTTACACCTTACACTAACATGACTTTTGTAATATCAGCCACACACAATGCCAGAAGTTTAAAAATTCTAATGATGAAAGAGACTACAAAAGTGATGTCAGGTATTGACGCATTAACCAGAGAAGCATGACACTGAGATGAGTCTGCCCAGACTCTTCTCCTAAGCACCTAAAATATTTATAAGGCTTTTAAACTCAAATGTTAGGTTCATTTCCTCCAATCCCCTGTCCTCCAAAAAACCCTCAAAGTAAGACAGAACAATAAATAGATTAAAAGTAATTATTTCCTCACCTGATCCCTGTGTGGTTGCAGGGTGCATCTTTTGGGGCTTGCTTGCTTTTCACCATCCATAATTCTCCTTACAGTGAAGCAGGACCTACCTGGCTTTCAACAGTCTCAGCACATCTCTAAGTCCCTCAACGTGCATCTACCCCTTCCTCTTCTCAGAAATCACCCACTCCCTGCTGCTTTAGAGCTGCCTGCCTGGTGCTCCATTTTCTGCCCCTCAGCTGCCATTTGGGACTCGGCAGAATACAGGCTGCTGCCTTGGGATAAAAAAAGGGGGAAACCTGATATATGGTGGTAAAAGACGATTCACAACACTTGTAGATAACATGGTCCAAAATAATCATAGTCCCCATCAAAAATTAAAGGCCAATGAGCAACTTAAAATAAATAAACCCCACATTTTAGTGCATTTCCTAATGGAGTAAGTACAAATAAAGTTGCAAAGCAGTCTGTTGTGTGACAAGGTTGACTGAGGAGGTGAACTTTGTGGAGCAAAGCTCTCCTTACCTGGTGACACAAAGAGCTACTGGGCATGCTGAATTTAGCAGATGTATATGTGTGTCAGTGGTGTTAGGAAAAGGGAGTGGACAACAGAAGATATGACTGTGCAGATTGCCCTGTGCAGACCTGAGCCAGAGCTTTTAGAAAATGGAGTGAGGCAACGTGGACCTCCTCTGGTAATGGTGGTGTGCATCTTCACCTGGAAAACAGGGCTGCACACACAGTCTCTCCCAACACACCGCCTTGCACTAAAGAATATTCCTGACTTGCACCACCTGTTTCTCCTCCCCATATAAAAGGTTCAAATAGTCATGGCATTCACTTCACTAAGCTACACAGAAACACTCAGAAGACTAACATTCTTCTGTAAACTATCCTGTTAGATTCACAACTAGTAATTTTATTCATTAAGTTTCCAACTACGTTACAGTCTGTTAGTCCTGCTGCCTCTTGTTCAGTCACCTACGTGATGGCAATGTTCAATGGAAAACATTTTTTCTTTCAAATAATGGCAGGTATGTTCCCTCAAAAAATCCAGTCCTGCAATTTGCAGAGTCCTGCAAGACTCTGGGGAACAAGTCTTGAACCTTCCTGTGGGAAAGACAGGTTGCTTTTTCTGAGAAATGTTTAGACCCTAGGGAAAGTGAGTGTGAAGAAGCATACAATGAACAGGGAAAATAATTCAAAATAAGGGAGCATTTAAAAATCCTTTCTTTGGCTAACGCTGGCAGTAAATGTCCCACTTGAAATACTGCAAGGAAATTCAGCTTGCCTGCATGGGAGAGCTATGGCAGAGCAGGAAACTAAATCCAGTAATTAACAGTGAGATTTTAGCTGTGACAACATAAAACGCAGCACTGCACAAGGAACTTTCTAATATTTTGCATCTCTCTATAGGAACAAGGACAGAGTTTAAAATAATGCAGGGGACTTGGGTGAGAGTTAACCATTCAACAACAGCTCGTAGCGAGGATCCCCTGACCCTCTTTTGGAATGATGCTGGACTCTCTGTGGGTGCTTGGGTCTACACGAGTAGATCATGTTTTGCCAAATTCGTGCCTGATGTCCTGGCTAAAAGAATTCAGCCTTATTGCTTATGCAAAGAGTGATCTGAAGCAGATAGAATAGAAGTACAAGGGAAGGGATACAAGACTTGCCTGGTCGTTCAACCGTAAGGGTGTGCTGAAAGATTTCTTTCTGAGCCTCCTCCGGCACAACCCCACAGTGAAAGCTACTGCGCCGGGTCTACAGAAGTCTGATTACTGTGCACACCGTGCACTAGCTCGGCAATGAAGTCATTCAGTAGTCTGATTAAAATAACATCTTCTAATTCCCTTTTTGTTGTAATTTACAGTCTCTCTCCTTTGGCTGAACCTGCCAGCCATCCTGGAGGTGAACAAAGAGAATGTACTAAAGTTGCCAATTCTGGGGCCTGGTGTGAGAGAAAGCTTTTGTTTCCAGAGGTTGTATTTACTCTGGAGACAGTTAATCAAAGCTCCGCAGAGCATTGTAATTCTTCTGTTCCTTTCGTACGGGTATGAACTCTCCGGTGTCTGATCCCCGCGACTGTCTTTCAAATCCCCACAGTAAGCTCACTCCAATGTAACTTACACTAGGGCCGGTTAAGAAAGATTCAAGCTTTTTCAGAATGGCTTTAGATAATTAAATTACCTCACTTCTGTTGTTGTATTTCATATTAGCACCATGGACACCAGCTAACTTTCCTACAGAGCTGAAAGGAGTATCAGGACTACTTCAGCAGAAGGGCATTTAACATGCACAGCCCAAAAGGGGACTTGGATGGAGCTAGTTCCACTGAGGAAGTGAACGTTTGGGACAATATGGTCAATTTGTCAAGAGCCTAATGTAAAATCAAGGGACAAGCCACACAGAGACATCCAAAATGAGCAGGTGGTAAAGGTGTGCGTCTTAAGATTTTCTGTGATTTTCTCAATGTGTTATTAACCCTCCTCTTTAATAATCCACATTGCCTCCAACCATACATGAAGACTGCACATACAGAATCAATGCCTGGCAAGTCGTTTGTTTTTCATTTAAAAATAACATACAGAACTCTCTCTAAAGTTCTCTGGTGACACCAGTATACTTCTCCCCTCCTTCCCCCAGGTACTGTTTAACAAAATATAGACAGGTTTTTGATTTGATCTTATACCAAGTCTGCAGTCTGCCACAAAAGACTTTAAGGCAAAGCAAAACTACACTGGAGCTACTTGTCCTACTGAGATTCTGACAAATCTAGTTGAAAGCTTTGTTATAAAGCGCAATAGTCTCTTTTCAGCACAGAGTTATATAGAGAAGAAACATTCCTGATAAAAGAAATTGTGTGCTACTTAACATGCAAATATTATAACCATCTTTTGAAATACAGATACTTGAATAAACAGGTTCATAAAGCCAGTAAAGGTTTTTTAGCATGGACATGGATGCCAGTTATCCTAGACAAACATTAAATATGAAGATCGCTCATTTATTTTTAAACTGTTATTTATTTTTTAAATGGTTCCATTACACAAATGCAAACAAAGCACACCAGAAACAGAGCGCTCTTGAGACAAGTCCCCTGAGCACTGCCTGCGTGCGTATATCCAGCCCAGAATATGCCTTATGGGCAGTGAACTCCAAATAATTTCAGCCTATCTCCTTGGAGAGGATGCTGCTGTATCTAGGATCAGTTCTGGGTGGTCTCCAGTTGCATTGGAGAGGCTGTTTTAGTACAGATAATTTAACATTGTAAAGTATTCTGTGACTCCTTGGGGAATGATGATAGTGAGAAAACTGCAGCATTTAACACAGTTCCTTCAGCATCTCCATGAGATGAACCACACCAACACTTACCTACGTCACCTTCAGTTTGTTTGGAATGAACTTCAGCCAACTCATTCCAGTGTCAGCCAAATGCTGAGGCTGGGAAAGAAGCACCATACACCAAGCCACTGAGTTTGGTGGACAGGGCATTAGACTGGGATGCACAGCTATGGATTTATCCTGAGTTTACTGCTGACTTGTGACCTTGGTTCCCTTTGCCTCCGCTTCAATTTCAGCTTTGGTAATCTCGCGGCACACTTTTGTAGAATTAACTGCAACTGCGAGCAAGCTGGGGTTTCTTGTGGGCTATAGTACCAAATACAAACAGCAGCAGCAAAGCACCAAGGAGGCCGTGCCATGAACTATTAACAGGAGGCTGCCTACAACACCCAAGCATGGAAACAGCTCAGGAGTCAGCTGCTCCCCCTCTCCCACCGGGAAAGCATCGGCGTAGTGCAGCTACACTCCACATTGCCCAGACTGTGGTCTGATGAGAATTGCCTCATCAAATGGCATTTGCTCCTTGACTTCTGAGCAGTGGAAAAGATGAACTGGTGATATACAATATCTTTTCTGCTTTCCCAGTATCACGTTTCAATTAAAATCATTGCAATAGATACTACATAAGCACAATCTGTGCTCAGAAACAGCAGGAAAGGTGATCTGTGATACAAGCTTTGTGTTAAAATGGAGTCTACCACACGAATGAAATCAAGTCTGTGCAAGACGGCAGAGGAGAGCAATACAACCCCAGCCCACAAACCAGTGCATTCAGATGCATTAACAAAAGATCATGGCTAGTCGTAAAAAATTCCTTGAACACAAAGCCCTTTTGTATCATCAGAAGACGATTGTGATCTAGTAAGTCCAGCTCAATATCCACCTGAAGCACTCTCAATTTGCTTCTACGCTTCCTCACTCTTGCTTTCTAGCATTAGGTCCACGTCAACATCTGAGAGAAAGCTGCTTCTAATTAAACATGCTAATTCTTATCCCGTGCACTTAATTCACACTGCGCTAGCATACACAATGCGGATAAAGTAACAGAAGCGATTCTAAGCCACAAACAGTTAAATGGGGGCTTCTTTGCTTTGCAAAGTGTTGCTCTTTGAAGTGGCAGTGTTTTGACTTATTCTGTCTTTGTTAGAAGCGAAGATTGTGCCATTGAAAATCTATGCTGGAATCTGTCCCCTACTGAATGGCAAAACTCCCAGCAACTTTAGCAAGGCCAGGAACAGATTTCATCCCCTGTATCTATAGCAACTCAGAGGCATAAACTGAATCCATGGGACCTTAAAAGTCAGAAAGCAATGGGTGGCAATCATAACGAAGCTGTTTTTCCCAGGATTCTTAGAAAACAGAAGACAAATAAACAAAAATCCAGAATATTTTAACATTTCATTTCCCCAACCCCTCTTCATGAGCAGCTAGAAGTCCTCAGAGTTTCCCACTGCCAGTGGTCAATGATATCATTCACAGTGATTTTTCTACACCCTTCATTCGCTGGCCTTTCTTAGAGCTGTTACGGTTTCCTGTGAGCTTTGGTTTGATTTGTGTTTTTCTTGGCCATAAGCTGACCTGAAAATATGAGGCTATTTCAGGCAAAAGTATCAGAAAATAAAATAAAGTCTGTTTTTCAACCCCTATGGCCGCATCCTTATGCCTTCTACCATTCTGCCCAGTTAGCATTTTTAAAGCACATTATTTATTTATTATTTATTTGTGCATTCAATTGAAACTGCAGCAGTACTCAAGGCAACCAGAATATAATTACAGAGCCTGCAATTTGGCAATAGAAATCAGGTTCTTTCAAAAAGTGCTTCAGGTTCTTGCAAAAAGACGCTTACAGAAGCCGTGCTGTGAACGGCACCTTGGCTTCTCCCATGATCCACAACAGGCCTCCTCTGGCCACAGGATGCCACAGTGAGGCACAAGTTTGGGCTGGAAAAGCAGCCCTCACCCTGATGACCAGCAGCACCTTCCTGCACCACCTGGGTGTTCCTTCAGGGTTTTCTTTCACATCGTTTTCCCTGTGAGCAGGGTCTGATAAGATGGCAGGATTAGGCGATACCACAGCGAATGCTAAAGGCTGCACTTCCAGCCTCTCCTTTCCTTCTCGGGAAACCTTCCAAGCTTGCTGTACTACAAATTGACATAGTACTTTAACAAACTACCTATATCTATGTGGACAGCCAAACATATAATTGAAGGAATATTCTAATATCCAATTAGTCATTTTTTCAACTGGTATAACACTGTAGTCATGACATTACAGGACAGTTGCATCGTTTTATGTGGTCTTTTTATAATAATATAGAAGGCAATGGCATCATTTTGTCCAACTGAAAATCTGCACGGTGGCATTGAATCTAAGTTTTTCCAGTTGCTGAAATTAATTTCACCATTCAAAGAAAAAAAGGAAGAAAAAGCCCTCAAGTGAATTGTATTCCTAACCTGTTGAAAACTGCATGTAAAACAAAACTACCTCCCACCCAGAACCCTTTAGATTTATCCAGTCCTTCTTGCATGTTAAGGTACAGTCATAAGGCAACTGTAAATTATTAAGGGTAAAACTACGGTTATTTTGACTGATGCTACTTAGAACTGCATTCCTTCTTACCAAAGAAAGGAACATACTGAAGTGCAGACCAGTCTAACTGCTGCAAAACTTCTTAGAAGTAAGTGAAATAAAGTAATTTAATAAAATGGGGAACAATTTTGCCAGAGGCATGTGGGAAGTGCAGAATGTAAGATACTCTGAGTTCTGTGCACTGTCTTCTGATGGATTTGCAGGGGAAGTCACTTATCCCGTGCTCCAGCAAAGCAGGTGAGCATGAAAACCACCCTCTGATGCAACAGAGCTCATCCAAGTCATCACTGCCCTGGGGTAAACGTGGGAGCCTTAGAGGGTATCCACAACCTGGGTGATTCCTGGAGAATTTTAATCCAATTACTGATTTGAAAAACACTCAGTTTGTGGTTTTAGCAGTCCACTCAACCTTATTCTATGACCAGAAAACTTATGAAAGACTTTGAACAAGGCCAGTAACACAAAGTCCCCCCTTACAGCCCAAATAAATGGAATGGATATTTGGCAGCAGTACCAGAGGCAGTTGTCAGAGATGCATATCCAGATGATTTGTCTTGCTGTTGCTCTCACTTGACCTGGCTTCTGTTCCCTATTCCCACTATGCAGCAGAGGGATCAAAGGTTTAACGTTGGACCACAACTGTGCACCCAAGCCACCTCCTCACTGAAGAGCCCACCAGGTCCTAAGGGCAGGAGGATCTCCCCTGTAAAACAGCCCACTACCCCTCAACTCCCTCAGCATCAGAGTTGCTAACTTATATTTTGTCAGTGCCGATCTTCCAGAAAAGGTTTTCTCTGAAGACATTAGGAGACTAAGGACACCCTCTTTCCTTTAGCATTCTGTTGCAACACACAATTACTCTTCATTTAACCATTTGCTTCAACTGCTCCAGTGACTCATTTGAAAATCAGTGATACTCACCCACATGAATGAAAGCTCACAGGGCTCCATAAAAAGATATGCAAAGTTTTTTATCTCTGATTTTCATCTGCAGCTGACTTCTCTCCAGCCTTGCTTTGATCTCACATTGGCTATCTTCCATGCCGTCTTTCACCTCTTTTGGGGAAGATCTTACTGTTTCATTGTCAGGGTGGTTTTATGCTCTTTCTGTTCAGAGATGAAATTTCCTGAAGTGGTGCCTACTTCTCCATTCCTAAATCCTTATTTGAGCACTTTGGTAATTGGCTTTGGCTTTCTAAGATTTGGAGTATAATTTGGGTGTCTCTCTGACAGGAGATATCAGGTGCAGGCCCAGCTTTATGGAAAACGTAGCTCTTGTTTTCATGTTCCTAAATAGTAAATTAGAAGTTTTCATTTGTGGGTTTAAAGATCTTGAAAAGAATGCGTATCTGCTGGATTATAATTCCACATCATTTGACAGCAATTGCTCAAATTGTCATGAACAGTTTAAATCTCCACCAGTCACACAATTGGCTTATTGGGAAGCAAGTGGCTGGGTAAAACCAGATGGTGCAGGATCAAAATGTTAAGAGATGTCCACACGGCGCAAGTATTTCTAATGGAAATACTTATGAGACCTCTAAATGGTACCAGAAGTAGGTGTGTGCCACATCATGGTTCCATAACTTAATTGACTTTCTAAATCTTCCTGGACTGTAGCATATTGTTTTAGAATGGGATCCCAAATGTTCATCTGATATATGTATGCTCCACCATCATAATGATCTATTTTAATATATTTCATACATTTAACCTTAACTCTGTGAGACACTAAGTTTTTAGAGTTAGCCTGGATTATCACCCTTACTGTACAGTAAACCTTATTGCTTTTCTCTGTATTAGGCTGAGAGTTCTCCAGCTTCTAAACCCAATGGTATTCTGCAGATTTAATGGTATCAGCACCTAAAGTGACTAGATCATCTGGGGCATTATTTAGCCACAATTTGCTGTACAGGTATTCAGGAGCAAGCACCTCAGCCCAAGGGAAAATAAAATATGGCACAGTACCCATAAAGTAGTGTAGGAATAACACACATGGACAAAAGCTTTTCTGTGGAAATGCTCCTGTTGGGGCTACATTAATTTAGGGTTCCATTTCCTAGGCTAACTTTGCTACCTTGACCACTATACCCTGATAATGACCTTTGTGGTTACAGAATAAATTTGTAATGAGCCTGAGATCGGAAACCAGCTATTGCACTTCTTAACCAGTGTCCGGATTCTGATCTATCCTTCCTCAAAACAATCACTGCACGTTGCCACTTCCTATCATCAAAAGTTGCAGCCAAGTTATCAGGCAGAAACTTATAAGGATGGTAACCAAGCTGCACTCTCAACACCCTCAGTTACTAACTGGATTCTAAACAGAGGCCTGGCCTTCGCACAGTCCTGCTGGATAACTTCTACCGGGTAAACAAGGAGCATTTTTTCGAAGTTTAACAACTGCTGTGCCTGATCCCCTCCCACCCAAAAGGGGCAGAACTGCAGGGGGGCTGGCTGACTTGATGACACTGCCTGACACTGGCTGCACCTTGACCACCGTGAGGTCTACAAGACAGCAGACAAGATCAGGACAGCAATGTCCCCACCAGACAAACTGGGCTCCTCTCCATCGGACTCCTTCACACTGGTGTGTGCGCAAGACGCACTAGCAGACAAAGCCTAAAAAAACGCCAACTCTTACCTTGTTCTTTTTATGCTACTGCTGTCACTCAGACTTGGACCAGGTTGGATGGGCTAGACATAACAACCTCACAGATGTTCCTCGTGAAAAGTGGAAACTTTGTAAACGTCCCCAAAGATTTACCCTTTGGAGTACCCTTGTCATCATCTATGGTGGAGGATATAAGTTATTAGGAAGCTGCATTAGGCTGATTAGATTTCCTTCACATCCCTACCTCTCTCCTTGTTACTCTAGGAATCTACAGCCAGTGCACTAAAAAGTTGGAGGAAAACTTAATCTTGATCACTGCCTGCCAACAAAAACCTGTAGGTTGACTGGTACAAGTTTAGGACATTTCCCATATGTCTGCTCAAATTCATGGTGAAAGATGTCCTACAAGCTTACTCACTGTAGTTTTTTAATGGGAGGTGTGATTTCAAACCATATTGCATTTCATCTCAAAAGCATTTACATCATAGAAAAGAGGAAAACATACTGATTCTTATGTTTTATTTTAGGTACTGGGTGAATAAGGCACTATAATACCCTATTTTCACTTACTAAATAAGTCTTTTTTGCACTGGCAAGACCTCAGAGAGATAAGTTGCAGGGAAATGACCATTTCTACTTTTACAACGAAATAACAGCACTTCAGAAGCAGCATTCAGATTTACCGGGGGGAGGAGAGTGAATGTATCTTGTGGCCCCCCTGCAGCTGGAGTGGTCATAAAACACATCTCTTCATGCTATGTGATGCTCTTCATCACTGTCAGACCCTGCTGGTTCACACAGCAGTGCTGTGGATAGTTAGTCCTTCTGGACGTTGCTTTGCCAGGCACAGGTAGTGGAGATGAGAGGAAACATTCTGCAGATACAGTCTTTGAGAAGTGCTAAGAGGCAGACATCAAGATGAACTTAAAATCAGGTTAAGAAGGTGCACTTTTAGAAGATCCACTGCTCTTTCCTTTTCTAGCTGCAGGTGTGGGGTTTGCTAGCATGACACCTCTGTGATATGGGATAACATCTTCTCCTGTTGGAACTGAAGCAATATGACTATATGCTAAGAATTGCCCTTCAAAGTTCCATCTTCCGTTCCTGAGTCAGGAAACAACTGTGGCATGAGACATTACAGTTTTAGGGATGCGGTCTCAACGCCTTCAGTTCCCTACAGTCACGTCCTGTGTTAATCTAGGATAACATCATGTTACTCCAATTACTGGAAAGCTTCACAGAAGTCAGGAAAAAAAATATTACCAGTGTTAAGTGAAAACAATCTTGAACTGATGTTGTGCTACAGCATCAAAACCTTCCAGATGGATTGTAATGACCTAAAGTGCAGAATGTCAGCTATATTGGAAACCTCTGCTTGATCTGTAGATTTTTCTTCCTTTCCCTCCCCCACTTTGATCTTTCTCACCCCCACCTTATTTTTATCATGTCCTTTTACCAGTGTTCTCAAAGATCCCTGTCTGAGTTTGGTTCCTTTGGAACGGAGCCCTGCACATAAAATTATCTAAAGCAATCTTCCTTTCATTCTAATACTGACATTCATAATCCTCTAAGGACTTAAAAGAAAAAGAAGGAATAATATCAATTATGGGAAAAAAGGCTTTCATAAACTGAAAAGGGGTTTTGATCTGCTAAAATTTAAAAAAAATCAGCCATTTGCGTAACATTTCCCAGGCTAATCCCCAACATAATTCAAATGAGATGGTTTAGCATACAGAAAATAATAGAAATTCTTTCTATGGGACAAAAACACGAGGTTTTGTTTATTTAAAATAATTGCAGCTGTGGAATAAAGAACTTTAGCCGTACCAAACAATCTTCGTTCAGATATGACAAAAATTGCATCTCCTCTTTGTCCTTTTTAGAATAGAAAGGCGATTACAAAGAAAAAAAAGTCCATCAAATCTCAGTTGTTGACTATTTCTGATCTTTGGAAGACACAGGGTCACCTGTACTCCCTTCAAGGGTACAGGAAGGGACAAAAAAAGATGCCTTGCATGAGTAAGTGGAGAACATCCTCCACCTCCTCCTCCTCCTCACCAGAGAAGCGTATTAATAGCCCTCTACAAGATGTCTTCTGAGAGCAGGCTTGTCTTGCAACGATATATAGTGTTCTACCTCTATAACTACCCAGCTATGCCATTAGAACTGGGAAAATGCTATATGTGTGGCAAGTAAGATCCTCCAACATGTAAGACATTTTTAATTAAACATAAAGGTTTGCTCTAAACCGCCACTTGAAAACACAAGTATTTTAGAAATAGACATAAAACTTAAGAACCACAGTTCTTCTCTCCACTTTCTGCTTTGATTCCAGTGCACATCAACATAAAAACATCATATTTGCAATTTCACTTACAGGTCAATATTTGTGAAGATTTAGCGCAACTCCCTGCATCCCTGCAAATTTCTATACTCCTCCATGTTCACTGAAGGAATTTGTCAAGCAAATAAACAAAATATTCAAGTCTTTTTCTACTTCCTTGTAGAAAAAACTAGGAGAAATCATGAGGTCTGGTAGCCATATGTTTTTTAAAGCTCTAGGAATCGTGAATCTAAATGATACTTTTATGTCGTGGTTTCCTTGTTCAAAGTGAAGAGCATCCATCCTCTAATCCATCCTCTGAGCACCTGCAGTTAGAGTCAGAACTGGGACTAGGATTCACATTTCTCCAATATTTGCTCTTGCTGCTCCTCTACATCAAAGCATGACCATCTTACAGTTGAGCATTTGCTATCAGATCAGATACTTTCCCAAAGCTCACAGACCATCCAACCCTGTATCTTTTGCCCAACTTAGAAAACACGTGTGCAGTTTGACAGGTGACAAGTGATCTGAATCAACTGAGTGCTTCTGCATATCTGAGGAAAACATGGAAAAAGATAAAACAGACACAGATGCGAGACTGTGTAATGCACTCAGCACCATCTAATACAAACTTACCACCAGCTGTGGTCAGCGTACAGGGATTAGCATCTCTCTTGCTATCTGTACTGCGCTAACATGAAACAATCCTCATATGAGGCCGGACAGCTGAGATTCACTGGGAATGTGCATCCATATGGTGCCCTTGCAGTATCGGCCAGCTGAGCAGCAGGGTTGGCTGGCAGGGGTGATGGGAAAAAGAAAAGCTGAGGTTTTTCTACTTCATACCCTTAAGAAGAGTGGACGCCTAAGGGATAAAGGAGACATCAAGAGTCTGGATAGCATCCTTTCTTATAATTTAAGCATCAACTCACCTTCAGTGCCAGTACAACCGAACTGATCTTGGAGGATCCCAGATCTCCCAGGCCCATTGCCAGCTGTGATCCATACTTATTCCTCCAGGGTTAAGCAGGCTGGCCAAGAATGAGCTGTCTCAGGAAGCTTCAGATCTGAATGCTGAAAGGGGATGGTGAAACCTCAAAAAAGCTGCCCCAAGCTATTTTTTTCCTTTTACTACTAGACCCAACTTGTCCGGCTTTATTTGCTCTGTCCCTTTGTAATTCTCCACTATATGTACTGCCATATCTACTTCCAGTTGAAAGCCAGAGTTTCCAAAGCACACAAAAATTGAAAAGTGTGGAAGCAACATTAACACTAGCTTTCCCACAGTTCATGCTAAGCAGTCAACAGAACAAAGAGACAGAAGCTGAGGTGAAGATAAGACTAATGCATTCACTTTTCATTAAAAGACTTCTTTTTTTGAGAGCGCAATGTTACTGTACCTCTTTAAATCACATAGAAATACCACCTGTCACATTAACTTACTCCAATAAATTATTATAAAGTGCTTTCCTATATCCAGGTGAACATGAACTGCACAGCTGACAGTCAATCATGCAAAGTTTCTTGGCATTAATCTGTTTCTATCGACTTGCATTGATATATCTCTCAGTATTTGCTATTGATAAATTTTACAGCCACTAGGAATATGGGCTTTTAACTTTCTAAGAAAAATGTGTTTCTGAAATGGATGTCTGCAAAAAATAGCTAGGCAGTATAACCAGTGTTTGTTTCCAAGGTTCAACCCTCCCGGTTCCATACTTTGCATTTCAAATTTTTAATCCAATCATATTATTATTAGTCTCATGATCCCTGAACACTTAAGATCCCACAAAGGACTCACAAAGCTACTTGACTATGGAATTCCTTCCACATCTTTCTGCCGCTTCATTGCTGTGGAGTAACCAGAAAGCTCTCTCTCTCTTCTTTGTGCTACTGTATACCACACACAACACAGTACGAACCACAAATACAGTCAGACTTCTTTTTATTTTTCCCTTAAATTTAGCAAATGCAACACATTTAGAAGCATAACGTTCAGGTTTTTAGAGTGCACTGCTCTACTGTTAGTTCCATCTGTGGATACTCTGCAGCCAATTGGTTTCTAACCTCTTACACCAAAAAAAATATATAAAACCTTTAGGCAATTTAAAACACTTAAGGTTTCTGTAAGGTTCAGGAGCTCAGCAGCCTAGGGAACATAAGCAAGAGGAATTGTCCCCATCAAAGGCAAATAGATGTTGCTATAACCTTTTAAAAAGACCTGCTCTTGGAAGTGTTATAGTAAATATGTAAATATGCCTTGAAATCTAAGATCCTTCCTGAAGTGGAAGCACGGGAGCACAAGAGCTCTTTAAGAGTATGTTTTGGTTTCCTGGGATCATACACATGTGATACTGAGCTGTGACCGGCAAGGCCAAGAGTCATCGCTACCATACCCTCTTGCAAGAGAGTTGCAGGGAGGAGACCCGTCCCTGTGAAAGGAACGGATAATGAATGTGTTTGCACTGCGACAACATCCACAGGCCCCTGATCAGGCATTAAGAATGTATTAGCCCAACATATGCCATGAGTAGACGGTTTCTGCCTCAATATAAAGTAATCTGAAATGTTTTCTATGTCCCCTCCTAAGTCCTTCATGCAGGATTCCCTCACCTCACACAGTTTTTCACCTGTCTGTTCATTAAGTTTCTGCTTCCAGCAATAAAAGGTCTTGGAGCTGACATAAATTACATTGCCAGAGCAGTTGTACTGCTCTGCATCAGCTTAGCACCCTTCCTTTGAAAATAATTCATCTCACCACCCCTTTCACCACAGCAGTCCACGCAGGCTGGTGGCTCTGATGGGTTTCCCAGGAAGGGGAATCCTTAGATGAGACACAAGAAATGACTGCCTTTTCCAGACACAGGCCAAATTGCACAAAATTTCCTCCTCTAGCTATACTGTGTTATTAGAAATTAGTTGCACTTTCCTTCTTTGTCTACTCTGAAAGAGAAATTAAACTTTTGTTCTTCTCCCTCAAAGGGTTCTGGCTCCAGCCCGCTGAAACACCGAAGAGGATTAGAAAGCAGGAGCAGCCACTGGTCTGTGTCCTCAGGAGACTGTTTCGAATTGTGGAACATAGGTTGGTGCTGTTACGGTGAGTTATGTCCCAGCTGTGGTTCAGGAAAGGACATTTCTGGGCCAGAAGAAAAGCAGAACAAAATCAGATTTCACAGGCTTGAGGGATTCAGCAAGAGCAGGAACACAGGTACCATGTGGAAGAGACCGTATGGTGCTGAGTCCAGAGGACACTCTCCAATGGGAAGGCACAGGTTGATGATAAGCCATTCTCTGCCAGGCCAGTGCACTGAATAAGTGCTCTTCAAGGGTGCTATTTTGCTCTTGCAAGCAGCCAGTCCTGAACAGTGGGTAGCTCATGATCAGCTTGAAGGACTGAAACCAAATCACGTTACAAAGCATTTCATCTTCTGTCCAGTTCATATCTCATAAATTTGAGGCAGGGGATTCATAAGCTACCCATTACTTGTGAAGTATCTTCCACAAATATTCCCTCGGACCACCTCCAGGGGAAAGAGCTCTCTCTTTCAATTCTGCCTGTTAACTCCTTCAGAAACTTATAAATGGCATCTGGAGAGTTCGTATGCAGAAAACTATAGCAAACCTTTGCCTTATGGGTGTAACCCCAAAATTCCAAAAGGCTTTCTCCTCTGCCAGGTGGCCGAAACTCCCTCTGTTCCTGGCCAGGGTTCTGTGGGTCATGCAGTGACGTTCATACTGATGCCTGCAGCTGCAGGACCAGGGGGTGAGAGCCTGGGTGGAGATGTGACCCCTGAGCAATGTGAGGAGGCTCCCAGCAAAGCTCTCACCCCTCTGGCTCTTTCCCTGGCATCTGCCCCACATCAGAGCTGGCCTGGAGCACCGGCAAGTAAGCCCTGAGGACAAGCCAAGGGAAGCAGCTCCAGGAAAAGCATGAGGAAGAAAAAGCTACTGTTTGGTTTTGCTTCAAGAGAAAGCACAAGCAAGATAGGAAATATTTTATTTACCTAATCACGCTTTCAATTTTCATTACAGAAAGACAGGGCACGCTGATAGCACTGGAAAATCCATCACAGACTAAAATGACCCGAACTCCAGCCTTGTCCTTTATTTTTGCCTTTTCTGCACTCAGGAGGTTGGAAGTTGATTGTGGGGGAGGGCCCTCATCTGCACTGTACTGATTTACAGAGGCAGTCATCCAAAAATAATATTCTGGGTCGAGTTCCTGGAGAGGGACGTTGGGGTTTTGTGGTGGGGAAAAGCTGGCAACCTTGACTCTGATCTGTAAAAATCTTCCTTCACCCCTTACACATTTATTGGCTTGTTTTCACACCTTGCCCTCTTTGAAGGATTATATACAGTAACATGATGCTGTCTGGAGCTTCAGATTTTTCAAAGGTGCGTTCAAGCTTGAAGTAACCCCTTGCCCCCTCCAAATCCCCCAAAAAGGTCAGATGTGACTTGATTGCCTTCCTAAATTTTCCCCGCCTTTTTGTTTTTGAAAGAACTGTGCCACTTATGTGTGTTCTAACATATCCTTCTTAACTCAACAAAAATGCCATATCTAAAGCTTTAACTGCCATATGTCCTATATAGACATATGAAGCATATTTCTTTTTTATTCATATTTTATTGGAAGTCTTACAAAGCATACAGAACAGATGCCAGTACATCAAATTCATCATGCCGAGCCTTGATTATACAGACCCCGAAGCCCCAACACTGCCATACAATCCTTCCTTTCAGGAAATAAAAGCCAAAGACCAGTTTTCCCACAGGACCACTTGCGGGTATAAGCTGAAGCCCTTATTACCGGAGGTTCCTTGGATACGATTTAAAGTTTGAAAGTTCCTCATATAGCTGTTCACTCATCATAAGGTACCTCTCAAAGTCTAGGCGTGCTGCTAAAAGTAGGAACACCCGTCCAAAACCAGGGAAGCACTCAGCCAAATATCTGCTTCCAGCTTAGTAGTAGCAGCCTTCTCTTTTTCTTTGAGTGAGAGTGCAGCAGATGAGGAGGGAGATAAGCCTACAGAGCACAACATCCCAAATATCCACTGCCAGAAGCTGCTACTACACATGCGAGAAAATGTCACTGTAGTCACAATGAAACAGGGGTTGTCAACTGAACCAAATCTACTTTGCAAGAAGGAGATAAAATACTTCCCCGAGAGCTTGATGTGCCGTGCCATGACAAAATAGCAATTAAAAATAAATGAACAGAGCAGATTCTCATTGGCCCAACATTTCCTCCTGTAGTTTGCTGTGTAAATCAAAGCAGGCAGGACATCCTCCGAAATTTTAGATTTATTTACACGTGTTTGGGCTGACCATGTTTACTCACTCGGGGTTTCACTCCACCACTTGTTAATGCATTTGGCATGCTCTCATGTAAATACATCTAGGATTTCAAAGGAAGGTCATTCTCTATTCCCCCCTCCATGCAGAGGGAACATGCCAGAACTATGCTGAGGATATGGAATGAGATCACTCAAGATCAGAGTCGCCATGGGTGGGTAACGATGAGGTTACCCCTATGGTGTGCGTCGATGTCTTCCAAACCCTCATTATAGTTATGATATATTCACAGGAACACAACAAACCCATCGTTGAAACTGTTCCTTGATTTTAAGTCTACTTGCTGCTTTATGGAAGCCACAGCGCTACTGCAGTGATTTTCTGCTGATGTAATGTTAAATGGCAGCAAACGGGGGGAAAAAGGCAGCAGGGGTTGGGGGCGGGGAATGGAGGAATATGGAGAAGCGAATGCAAGGAAAGGACGGTGGAGGCAAATGACAGAAAACTAGGGCTCCACCAGGCATTTGAGGATGTAACTTCAGAACAATTCTGAACCTCTGTTTATAAATCACTATTAGTCAGCTGTGCGTGTAGGTCCAAATCCTTACTTGCCTAGCCAGGTCAGGGGAGACTCTGTCATGAGCTCCACTGCATTCAGAATCAGCCCCTATCAAGCCTCATGCTCCTTTTTTGTTATTTAGAGCTTTTCAGTCAAACAAGAGCTTCTTGAAACTCGGCCAAGCACTGGAAGTTGCAAAAATTTCAGTTTCCTGACCAAAAAAGGATTCAGTGTTACACAAGAGAGGAGATGCCTCTATCAACCATAAAATGCCTGCACCAATTCACTTCCTCCACGAGCCCAGGCAATTGCACTGGTCCGTGCTGAGGCAATACCCTGCAATGCATAAACATCGGTTGTGATCCCAGCTGACATGTATTTTTTTCAAATTAATTCTGTGCTCTTGTGGGAATAAAGTCTATGTTGGTTTTTAGCTTTATTTTTTAAAGTTTATGGTAAAGAGTTTGGAATTTATTTTACTTAGAATAGAATTTTCTTTCTTTTAAATACATCTGGCTAGTTGGCATGAAATACAGCTATAGCTGGCTAAATCCCTAGAGTTTAAAGGAATATTTCTGGTCACAGGGGATTTAACTCAAAATTTATTTCAGGATTATGCACTCAAGGATTAAAGCAAAAATAAAACCCATGCAACACTTACTATTTTACATTTAAAATTCAGAAACTGCTTTGAAAAACCCAGCCAGCAAAAATATATTTTTTAAATTGTTAAAGATGACTGTTAATCTTTCAAATTTTAATGCTGAAGTTATCTTTGTAGAAACTGTACATATCTGCGAAATGCCCATTTGTATAAAATGACAGGATTTGTTGAAGTCATACTTCAAATGAGGGTTTTTGTTTGTTTTTTTTGTTTCTTTTGAAGAATGTACCACATCGATATCCCTAAGTCTTCTGTACTTAAGATGGGATTTCTGAAAGCGCTTAATATTGCATCTAACTGTAGCCCAGATCAACCCCAGCGGTGGCTTAAATGGGAGCAGAATTAGGTCATAATAGAAGACTTCTGAAAATCCCAAAACTTGATCCCTGTTATTATCTCATTTAGGTCATGAGAGCTCATTTCTGCTGGGTAATGAACTAGCACTCTTAAGAATACAGATTTTCGGGACTCAAGAAGAATGCAAGAGGGAACTTTAACATCTGGGCTTTAACCCGAGTTTTGGTGTGAGAGACCAGCAGAAGGAGAGATGCCCAGCATTGTGCAGCTCGCGTGACAGGTTGTTGAGCTGGCATAAAAAGCTGTAACTCCACTGAGACCAATATCGGGCTTTTTTCAGTGGTTATGTTAGCCAAGCTGCTTACGTTTAGCTTAAAACTCATTAAACTCCACAGAGTTTATGTTGCTCAAGAGCAGCTGGTATAATTTGCCACCCTGATGGTCCTCAGGAGGAACTCCTATGGAGGTCAGTGCAAAGACTGTCACTGACATCGTCGGTTCGAAGAACGCAGGCTTGCCACGCTCTGACAGACTTCAAAGCTGCCCTGTCCCATTCTCTGCATCCGTGTGTGTATATTCCTTCTCTGTGTATCTGCAGCTCCACAGCCAGCCCCAAAATCCCAGCCATACGGTCCCCAGGAGAAGCACCACCACCTGTGCGCCCTTCAACAAGTCACACGACAACGGAAAGCGGAGGGTCAGAATGTCCCTCGTCTCATGGAACTAAACAGCAATAGATCAATATAATAGATCAATAGTAGATCAGCACAAGTTTACAAGCAGACTGCTAATAAGCAAAACCACAAAAGTTAAAAACTGGCCTGTTTCCTGGTTACCAGCATAACGCCATTTTACTTCCATCACATTCAACTCCAAACATCATCTGCCAGTCTCCTTTCACCTAGCTCCCACTAGGGCTGACTACAGCAAAACTAACACGTCTCGTGGCCTTATTGCCAGGCACTGATTCAGCTGAATCAAATTTTTGTATAAAACTAACCAGCTCAGACGAAGGGCACTTTTAATAGTTCTCGGAAAGCCAAACAGCAGTGCTAAGAGGGATGTAGCACTTCCAGCAACTAGCTAAAACAGGAGAAGCTCGGAGAAATACATCACACTGATGAACAGCATGAAACTTGACAAAACCGTATTCAAATGGTAGCGAGAAGGAGCCATGCTGGCATATTCAGCTCTTTCCTTTCCTCTTGGAACCAGCATTCTATTTTTTTCCCCCCTCTTCAGCTAAGGTTTGATTGAAACTCCTCTTAACCAAGCCCATTCACTCACCCACAGCTTCATAGCACAGTAGCTGTGTTTGAGAAGCATGAGTGGTTTTGCACAGGGTTTGTGGATATATCTGCCGGGAGGAGGAAAAAATATTTTTAGACATATCCTGATGCATCATGGTGTTTATGTAGAAAATCTAAAAACAGTTGGTCAGAGAAAAATTTACTTTTACCATGTTAGCACATGAGTGAGAGCTGACTCACATTTTTATTATCTGAGTGGGTCTCATCTACCGGAACCATCATTTCCAGTAGTCATATCTTGTACTTCTCACATCATCAGTTCTTCCTCTGCATGTCTCTCCCACACACATTTCAATTTTCAAGTATCAAAAATAAGGGAAGTGGGAACACCCTATTCATTCCAGTGTGCAAAATACACCACTATTTTGGGGTTAAAATCTGAGAAGCAGTTGCAGGATAAAAATGCTAGTCAGTTAGTATCTCCCAACTACTTTGTGCAAGTGGTGCTGTGAAAGACACAAAGAGACGCCCCAGCAAGCAAAGGCTGCCGTGTTTTTACCAGAGAAGTCTTTGCTAAACGATTTCAAATAAAGTAAATTGTCAGTGATCTTTAAGAGACAAATTTATTTTCACTGAGATATTTTCATGGGAACATTAATACACCTGAGAGTTTCGTTGCATGAGACAAGTAATCACAGAATCATAAACCCAAAAGACATCTGAAGACATCACGCAATGCACATTCCCCACTCTGGGACAGGACCAGCCCTAAATTTGTCAGTTCTTCAAAACCTTTATCTAGCCTCCCTCATTCTGAGTGATGGAAATTACACCATTTTCCCAGGCATTCCAGTGCCAGTGATTCACTACTCTTACTATTAATTTTTGTTTCTAATGTCTATTTAAACCCAGTCCTTCTTGTCCTAACCTCTGCTATGAGGACCAGAGTTTTCCTTCTAACATTGCCACTTACTATCATGGCATGGAAAAAAAAATCAATAAAAGAAAACCTGATTTTTTTTTAAAAAAAGAAATCCAGTACTTGAGATTTCAAAACATGAGGGTTTGTTGGTTTGGTTTTGTTTTTTTTTTTTTTGCTTTGTTTTAATGCACGTCTTCACTTACTGGTTTTAGTCAAAAGGGTTATGAAAAAAGCTGTCTCTATGGTGTGTCAGAAATCCAGTCCCAATCTGAGTATGCAATAAAACAGAAAAGGCAGACTACTCTCATGGGACTAGAAGGCTGATTTCTGGACCGGAATAATTTCAGAAAAGTTAAACTTTTAGATTCTTATCTGAACTGAGCTATTTGAGGTTCGCCTGTCACTTGCTAGTAGTCTAGCTTTTCACCTCCAGAGACTTCAGTTTAAATCCTGGTTTAGGTCACAGTGAAAATGAGTTCGGCGGTTTGCATCCTAGTGGACTTCTGTCAACATTGAAAAACCACCGTACAATCCTGCACAACTGGAAATTTTTGCTTAAAAGAGAGCCTGGACTGGAATACCAGAGGTCATTAGAAGTTGAGACAGAAGTGTAATTTTATAGCTACATGGAGAATTTTGAACAGCACCTGACACAAAAGTCCAGTGACAAGCAATACAAATTAACTGCTAGCTTAACAGAGATGTAATTATTGTTTGTCCAAATTCATAAATTTTTGATCAATACCTTCACATAATATTCCAAAAAATCTGATGAGAACTTCATAGTGAGAAATGATGACAGAAAAACTGATCTCAGACACTGTATTTTAAATTACATTAAATGGTTAGCAATATGTTTTACCATCAACCCCACACAAAATAGCTGTTAGGGAAATGATTTGTTGTACAAAAATATTTCTGTATGAAGGTATATTAAAAAGTTTGATAATGCTGACCTCAAGGGAAATACAGAAAATAAGGGAATTCAGAGATAATAGTGTGTTTTAGATCAGAGTATGGATTTTACATTTACCACACTAGAAAAACCCAAGCCTAAAGTAAAACAAAAAAATGCAAATGAAGTCTTTCACTCCTGTTACCCTTTTCTCCTTCAATCACATAAAAAAAATTCATTATCAGCTGCTCTGTAGGCACATAGGCACAAAATGAAGTAGAAACACTCTCGTGTATAGATAGATGCCAAGCAAGAGTTTCTTGGTTCAGGTGTTCCAGAAACGCAGATAACAACAGCGAAAGAGAGTGCTTTCCCGTAGCCCAAGGAACTAAAAGGATTTTCCAACAACTTCCTGAAAAGTTGACATATGGTTTTAGGCTAGATATGAAAATATTTTTTCCCCCATATGAGAATTTGATGACAAACTGAATGGGAATGAACAGAGTTTTGCACTGAGAGTTGATGTCACTTCAGCTACGGGCAGAACACTGTGAATTCAATCATTGTGGTGCTGGCATTTGCAGCACAATTTATCACTGGCTACAGGTTATGTTCCAAAATCTCAGCTTTTGTTAAATAAAACCAGAACAATTGCTTTTCTCTCTCTTTTTTTTTTTTTTTCTCTCCCTACCACACTTGCAATAGAGGGTTTGTGTTTTCGAGGACCACATAAATGTATATAAGATTTGTTCTCCCAAGTTTTTGGTCTGCCTTAAGCAAGATTGAAGTAATCTGAAACGTCACATGCATCTCAGCAGAACATCATCAGTTAAGAGAAAGAAAGATGATGGCGTGATCCACCTCATCTTAAAAAGCGGGCCTCCACTCCAATGCTCAAATCAAATTTAATGAAAGAAAATAAACAACCCACATGAGAATGATGGCACTGATTTTATCATTCATTTGCAAGTGTAAATTTAAAATATCTATTTCTCTGATGCTGTCACAGGTTTATCCATAGGTAGATTTCTGACAAATTCAAGTTCAAAGTACATGACACCTTGATGACAGCTTTCACATACAATGAAATCTATTGCATAACACAGTAACCTAAAAACCATGTTCCTACAATAGTTTTCATCCACCCGTTTAATTTCACAAAATTAATGTCTGCAGCCTACAGCAAAGTGTCAGTTGTGGAACTGGATCAAAATCCAGTTCTCCAGACCCTTGTAAAGGGGCCAATAGTTTTGAGGGTGCAAAAAAATTGAAGCATTTACTCAAAGGTAAAATCCCAGGAAAATATTATAATAGAAACAAAAGACCTGACAGAAAAGGGGAACAATTCAAAAGCTACAAGTATTGCCGGGAAAAATGCTGCACAGGGTCTTCACTCCAGTGAACAGGAAGGAAGATAAGTTACAATGGGAAAACAACTTCTCTAGAAGTTAGAAAACAAAATGGTGCAAAAAGATCAGAAACAAAGAAATACCCTCAAAATACCTGCACTGAAAAAGGACACAGAAAAAGCACACCTGACTTTTCAGAGGACGGTCAGAGGGACAACTGATGCACAGCTAGCCTATGAACTTGTCCAGGAACATGGAGATCTCATGAACTGGAAAATAGTAGTATGAGATAACAGAGTGATTTATGAATTACTATGTTGACCCAGAGTAGGACCAAACACAGTCAAGTCCAGCCCTTCACATCCATCACTATTTGCTGTCAGCGCTCATGAGGCTCAGGTACCAGGATTTAACATTTTTCTGAAAATTATCTGACAAATTATGGGCTTGATTACCTTAGAGGAGAAGGCAATCAAAACACGTGGGGACTGAAGAGTGCTTGCAAACCCGGCACTTAGACAAGAGTTGGTAGTGTTGATTCACATAAGAAATCTGAAGCCCTAACACCTTCTCAGGGTGTCCTATACAGATTTCCCCAGAGAATTCAACTTTTTGTGAGGCATCAAAATTTTTTCCAGTCTACAAAATCAGTTACTTTGGTGTTGTGAACAAGCAATTGGATCACTTGATGTTTGCTGATAATTGTTTGTATTTCAGAACTGGACCAGTTTAGAAGGGAACAACACATGACTATAAATGATTTGTGATTAAGCCACAGATGTACATGCCAGTAAGATTTATGACACTGAATTTTGCTGATATTCAACTACACATCAGTTGAGGACAGGTAAAGCAGTTCACATTCTCAGCAACAATAGTAATGAATTTATGGAAACAGTAGGAAAAAAAAAAGAAAGTAAATGTAACCAAGGTTAATAAACATATATTATTCCATTTTAAAATGGGAATGCAAGAAAGCAGAGCATGGTAGACAAGTAAAATGCCCTTAAAACAAAAGGCTCTTGACAACCTCTTCACTGCAAGAGCAAAGGTTCTACATAAAGTTTCATGTTTGCTGATGTCCACCTCAGAAACATCGGGGATCAGCTCAATGCATTTGAAGTGGCTGATCATGATTCCATTAACTTTTATATAAAGTGTGTGCACAGTGTAAGTGTCTGCATGCCTCATGCCGTAATACCTTCAAGGGGAGGACTGGCTCCACTAGCAAGCTCCTGTTCCTCCATTCATACTCCTGTTGAAAGCATTTTCTTTGGTTGAAAAGGAATGAGAAACCTTGATTCTTCTGGAGCATTAAATTTCTCATAGTGTTTTTTCACGAGAATATAAATTACCACAAGGGATTTCTGCAGCAAATCCCAATCCAACCAATGACAGCTTGATGAAGACACACATGCACTTTCGGTTTGATATATCTCTGTTGTTGCCAACATCTTGCTGTGCTGTCATTTTCAACTTAGAAGTGACTGCAAAACATTCTTGAGCTTGTTCAGGATCTTCAACAATCTGTAGCACATAGGTCCTAGACATGTAATTGAATCAGCATGGTAAACTTTTACTTCTCTTTGGATTCCATTAAATTCAATCTTATTAGAATAGCCTGCTTCCAAATACAGTATAAATGATCCAATGCAATGATCAGACAGTGAGTTTAAAAAAAAAAAAAAGAGGTACTTTCTCACAGAACACATAATTAAATTGTAGACCTCACCCATACAGGAGGTTTTGGGATTGAGATAAAAAAGACTTCAGAGAAATGCATGGACAATACATCTGTCAGCAGCTATTAGAAACAGTAGTGCAGACTGAACCCCTGACTGAGAAAGTACCTATACCCCCAACAGCTGGAACCTGGGAGAGTGTTGTGGGAAAATATAGTGCTACAACTGGCACCCATTAATGCCCGTGATGGAGACAAAATACTGGGCCAGGAGGACTTTTGGTGTGACTCGACATGGAAATCATTATGACTCTAAGAGAACTGAAACAAGGATTCTCCAGCGAGAGATCCTTGCAAGATGTTGTTAATCTAAATAACCTTAGAGAAGCAACAGGAAAAATATCTAACGGAAAAAATGCCGTTTCAAGGGGATCCCTGTTCACAGGCATGTGTTTTCTCCTCCTGTCCTGTTCAGTGGCAAGCCAATAACCAGAAAAGGCAGCAAGTAGTGGTATGGGAATAGACAATTGCATAAAATTGCAACCTCTCTCCATCCATAGTCATTATGGACGTGCTAAGCTTTATGCCTCCAACCTGCAGCTGCAATGTGAGGAAGAGCCATTGCATGTGACCAGCTTTGTCTTCAAGCCAAGAAAGACTATCGCAAAGCTTACAATTAGCCCCACTCTTATTGGATGCACACTCCACAGCTACTACAAACGTTGGAAGAGATCTGTTTTTTAAAAAAAAAGATATGCAATCTAATTGGCTTTTTGTTCCCTTTCCTTATCAGCCATACCTCCAGCTAGAGCAAATAAGAAGAAAAAGGATTTCGACTTCCTGGGTTTCCCAAGCAATCCCCCCCCTCTTTCACTGCTCAGAAAGACAGGAGGTAATTTCACAGGATGTGGGACAGGGTAGAGAGAAACCTCAGTGCTGATGATGAGTTTAGCTTCAGAAAGAATCTCCTGGAGGATAAACTCAGTAACGTTGTGTTCCAAGGTGCATTAAGAGATGTCCATGTGTCAATAATTATGGTGTAGAGGAGGACTTGTTATGTCTGCAGGGTTGGAAAATCACACATGCAGTAAACATGGGTAAGTTATACACTGGTAAGGACTTCCTGGCTATAAAGCAATCCTGTTTATTGTGCACATTATTTACCCAACAGAATACTTCAGAGGCAAGAGAAATCTGGATCTGCACATAAAATCACTCAGATAAATACGCCGTCCTACTTCTTCAAAACAACTTTTGTACTAAATAGACTACTTAGGGTGTTTCCTAATGTGATAGCATGGAGTTTTCAGAGTCAATGGCAAAAATGCATAAAACTCTACATAAACTCTTTCAGTGCAGATTGGATCTTAAAGTGTCAAATTAGACAGACAATTAAGGTTTTGTAGGCTTCACTCCCAACGATAAGAATGGCTGAATGAGCAGGATGGAGAGGAATCAGAGCATTATGATACTTGGGTTTGTCTGCAATTATGGAGATGAATTTAGATGAAACTGTTCTGCTGTCTGTGGCTTTAATGAAGACCACTTGCCTTGCCTAATCAAAAAAACAAAAAGTATATATTTGAGAACCAAAAATATCTTGGTTTAATGACGCACATCGGCAGAAGTTTATAAGTGGGTAAACTTCCTTGCTGCACAGCCTCAGTGCACCTGTGCAACAGCTGGATTTAATCTGTCGAGGACTGTATTTTAGAAGCCATTGCCAGATTTTAGGCTGGAAACTGAAGAGTGCCCCACCCAGCCATGTTCCAGTCCACAAGCTACTTTTAACGTTTCAGTGAGGGTAGAACAATCGTATTCTGTGGGTTAAAGAAATCCAGGGTTGATTTATGTGTTGTTGGGAGTTTAAAGAGGAGAAAAGAAAACAGGAAAATTCATCTGACAAGAAAACAACCTAACCATTTGGTCTAGTGCAGTGAACAGAACATCGAAACGGATCGATAAATGTGATTGATATTTGTGTTGGATTCATTACAGAACAGAAATGTACAGACAGGATTCCGATTGATACCAGCTAAGTTAATAATATTCACTTTCATAAGAAATAAGAGCTGTACTTCCTCCATATCTTTCAACAGTTACATATCTTAAGAGTCTGCACCAACAAACATACAGATTTAAACATAAAGATAAAATACTCTGCCCAAGGGCTGAGTACAAATAACTATCAGCCAAATGACAGAACAGTAAGTGGGGCTCTGAAGTCTACAGGCTTTCCCAGCAGCAATTTAGGAAACCTATCTTTGGACACTTTTTTTTTCCCTCCTCCCCCTCCAATCATGGGTAAAACCTTGATACCACTGACCTAAGTGGAGCCAGGTTTTTAACCATTAAACTCACCATGCAAATCCATCTGTTAAACAGATGGTATGAGATCAGGGTATGATCTCATGCCTTCTCGGGCACAATATCAAACCCATGCGATCACACCCAAACCATCTAGAGCAAAGGATCTGGATGTGACAAGACCACCTCAGCACCACTGGTTCATCATGAAGATGAGCAGAGCTCTCTTTTCCAAACACGCAGAAGTCAGGTTTTTCAAAAAAGACCATAAAAATGTTGTCTTGCCTGCTCCGTAAGCGCCGAGGCTCCGTGACACTATTCCTAAGGCTAAGAGTTGGACACTGCCCCATCTCCCTTCTATTTTTGAAGCCACTCTACTAGCATTAAACTGAAAAGTGAAACATGTTTTAATAACATTAACTGAAATTATTACCAAAGAAATAAACCCTTCTTAACATTGTGATTAAACAGTCAATTTATAGCCATCTGGTAAAGTTATTCCACAAGCTGAATCTAATCTAGTGACCCTTTCTACCCATTCAGGTGCTAATGTCACTCTATGCTGAAAGAGAGCATCTTAATGCTACTTGGTAATGTTCTGCTACATATAATTAATTGGTGGAGGATTTGTTTTCTGGACTTTCTCTTTCCAGCAGCTACAAATCAACATTCTGTCTCACACTCTGTCTCAACAGACATCAGGTAACAGATAAAGTGAAGCTGCTCCTCAGGACGATGAAAATTGATCCCACAAACCCTGACATCCCAGTGGTTAGACATCCATCTAGGGGTGGGACCCTGGATTGCGTTCCCTGTTTTGGGGCCTAATTACGTGTGACCTAAAGAGACATCGCAACCACAGAAATCAAGAATCCTCCTGAGTCCGGTGACCAAGACCTAGCTCTGGGAGAAGCCCTGCTTTAGATCAAACAGGTCATTCAAGGCTGAATGAAGTGGGAACACTTGCTTTTCATTTTAATGAGTGAGAAGGAGGGAAACTAGCTGCAGTTGACCTGAAGAAAATGTTCTTTCTAAAAGTTTTGCTGAACTGGAAAATCAACTTTTCACAAAGCCCCTAATCAACACAGGCTTTCATGTTAAATACAGATGGATAAAACCCTCTATTGTATATTACATTTCTTTTCCTTAGAAATACTATTATTTTCTTCCTTTGTTCCACTTTTTCTCTGGAATTAGCTTTGCTTACACTAAACTAAAAGTTTGAGCTCAGACACTTAGAGGTGCAAGGTGAGTCTTCTAATCCCATAGTTCAATCAATCTATGGAAATCAGAAAACCTTCTCATTTTAAAGAACTATCAATGAGTTTCAGTTGATCAATCACAAAAGAAGGATCTCAGCCTGCCTACAGTTGAATGCTAAAAGGAAAAGCAACTTAGCAGAAATGTGCATTTGAAAAGGTAAAAGAAGCAAACCCCCAACTCTCTGCTGGAGTAAAACAGCAGATCTTTGAGTCGCCAAGGCTGTAGGGTGAGAAGATGAAGTCAAATTCCCGCGGTGTGAGAACGTGCGTATGCCAATTACATCTGGAAACACACAACTTGTGGTATTCTTTGGAGGCTGAGGGTTTCGCCACAATAGAATGTGAGAGGGTCTTTCTGTCGGTGACAAGCCCTTTCACATGTCCTTACCCTGAAAAGAAAGGAATGCCAACACACCGAGTCACTTCTGCATCTCCTGTCACTATATTTTTCTTTCCCATGCTCATCTCGGCCAGCTGTTACATTGTCCCGGCTCATCTTTATTTGAACAGCTTGATGGTATTCTGGAACAGCAAGGCAGCCCGCCAGACAATTCCCATCCCGATACAGGGCTCTTGCTGGTCTCGGCCATATATTTCATCACGCAGATTTACAGGGACAGACAAACAGCTAGCTTACAGATGGACAATTGGTGGATAGAGGAGCTCGGCAAGTGGGGACTCTAAACTTCATTTATTCGTGTTTTAGTTCTTGGTACGGGCTTCAAAGCAAAAATCAGCACATTTTCTAACATGATTTCCTTCACAACAAGCTCTGCAGAAATTCCTTTTGCCAAAATTCCCAGGAAGCAATTTCCACACAGCTTTGTGCAATTCTCAGATTTAAATGGCAGCTCAGGTCCTTCTACTCACCTACTCTTTCATGAAACTACTAGAGATTTTGACAGACAGAAGCCTAGGTGCTCGCTATATTTCACCATATGTATGACCTTTATATTGTCATGCTCAGATATCTATCTTAACAATACCCCTGAATGGTTAAGAAATGTTATTAATTCCCCATCTGTAAAATAGGAATTAGACACAGAAGACGAGGTCTGTTAAGGACCAGATACTCCCGTCCTTCCCCATCAACCCCACAATAAAAGGCGAAGTCTGAACATCTAATTTTCTTGAGGTGAAATTTGGACTGATCTGAGCACATCTTTCACAAAGACACTGCCTAGACAAAACTTTTGTCAGTAAAAAATATGTTTAAGTACCTAACGTTTTTCCACTATTCTTGCAGAGGACTGCAACATTCTCACCAGAAAAGGGAGTCTTTATTCTCATCTCATGCAAAAGCCTGTTTGGGAATTACAAATTGGGAGGAGTCCTTAGGTCTAAAATCTCTTAAGGAATCTGAGCATACCCAAAACATGTTTCCTACATTGAGTTCAATACCAAACACAAAAGAATTTGGTTTTAGCATCTAAAGAAAACATAGACATTTCATAAACCCTGCAAAATGAAACCATAGATAAATTAGCAAGTTTGAATCACCTGAACAAAGTTTTAGGTGAAATCCATCCTCAAAACAAATGACAACAGAGATGATTTCTTAATGTGACAGGATTCAGAGTAGATTACAGCATAAGAACAAAGTCCAGTCTCAAAGGTGCATTCAAGAGAGGAACAATGGTGACCTTTCCACAGAACATTGCCAATATACAGGGGCACATCTGAGCTCACAACTATTTTCGGGGAAAACTCCCAGCGAATTTTGCAATAGCAAGTGTTAAAATCACAGCTCTGCCATCTGCACACATGCCATAAATAAAGAGTATTCACTTGATGTGCTTCAGTTTCCACCTATACCATTAGCCATTAAGGAACTTGTGTGTTTAGTACAGCCCTTGTCAAGTGCAACAGAAATCCACCACAAGAGTATTTCAATGTCAAGGAGAAACTGCAATGTGAATTGCGAAGGAGATAATGATAAACAAGTAAAAGAACTATAGCATTAAAAGACATGCTGAAGTGCATTCCCGGTGTTGTGGAGGCCCAGCTACTACTGAGGCATTATATTTAGCTCGGTTTGCCCATCTCATTGCAGTTTGTATCATCGTGCAAAACTTTGCCAAGTGAGTTCACAGAGGCTAGACGAATGTTCCCGCTTGGGTCCAATAACATATTACAGGAGAGTAGAAAGCAACTGAAAGTGAAACGCAAAGGGAGGAACTCCTTCACTAAGACCTCTGCCTCACCTAAACCTGATAAATTGAGCCAAAGTTATTCTTAAATGCAAACGTATGTTGCACCTTCCATAGTTTTGGCTGAACGGGAGACTCCAGTGCCTTTTGGGCAGAACTGAGATGGGGCAATGACTGCTTTGAGCCGCAGCTTCAGGCACAAAGTCCTGTCCCACAGAAGATTAGAAAAGAATAAAAAGCTGCCAGCCTCAGACAGCCCGAGGCTGTACTGTTCAGAGGATGCAGGCCCTGTAGGGATGGAAGCGTAAGCAATACCGATTCTCTGGCCACGGGAAGGTGTAACAGCACACGCTACTGACCCAACGTACTCGCCATCGTGCTGTTCCTTTCCAAAACAGGAAACGTAACTCTTGAGAAAATTACTGCCAGTCTGAAGATTATATGCATCTACTCAGGCAATTAAATGCAATATTCAAAAAGCCTTGATTGGCATTAAGAAAAAGCAGATCACTTTGGCCGAGTCCTCTCTCTTGGCAGAAGTCACAGATCTCTCTCAGCTGCGAGCCGTGCTCTCGGCACTCCAGCCACTCATCGCGCCGTAGGTTCAGCTGCAACGGATGTAACTCGTATTGGCAACCGCCAGCCCATATCATTGTGCTTCCTATGCAGCTGCTCATAACTCTATGCCTCTCCACAGCACCGAGCCTTCAATCAAAACAAATTGTTTGTTTCTTTCTGACCACAAGAAGAAGTCTGGTTTCATCGTTTGCTTTGGCTACGTCGCCTGAGTAAAAACACGCTGTAATGCTAGGAACTCCACTCAGCCCTCTCCAGAGCTAAAGCCATACGGTTGCAGTTTACAGTTCTGACTGACAAAGCAAAATAATTCACAACTGCTTTTGAGGCCATGGCACTCGACAAGGAGCCCTTCTTTGTACGCCTTATTCATATTCTGAACTCCCCCACCGGTGTGAAGGTGAAGACACTCGCTGAAGGGTTTTGAAGGATGGCATGAGAAAGGGTTTCCAAGGATGGCGTAGCACACAACGTAGGGATACTCGAGCTAGCACGGGAATGGAAAGCCACCCAGCTGGTGCAGCGTGGGGCTTTCCAGGTACCAGTTCATCCTGTCCCCAGCTCCCAAGCCTCCTTGTCTCACCCCAGGCTGCACAGCAGGGTAGGCATACCTGGGGGGAAGCGATCTGCTTTCACTCCTCTGGCAGCAGGTTGGGAAGAGAAAGAGAAATAACTTTTGGGAAACTTATTTTCCTATTTCATGGTCCTCCTGGCTGCTGGAAGAGCTACCATGGATCCTCCTTGCTCTTCATGCTCTGCTCGCTAAGGTTGCTGCCTTTGTGCTCCGCAGCCCCCGGCTCCCTGGCAGACCTCCTCATTGTAAAACACAGCCACCAGCAGAAACTTGTGATAAGCTTCAGTGTGGGTCCAATCCCACAGCTAATGGAGACAGAGGAAAACTATACTGGACTGGGACAAATCTGTAAATTTAAACTCCCATCTTTTGTATCATCTAATGGTATGTCAGAAGATCGTAACACAGTCTGCAAGAGGGTAACACAATGTGGTTTCCTGAGACTAGGAGGGACTGGAGCCAGTGACCCAGGAGGTCCTATCCCTTCCCATGCTCTTCTTTTCTTTCTTTTCTTTCCATGCTCCCTTCTTGCTGCCACACATCTAAATTTAGGCTGTAAACTAATTTTAACTGTAAGGGGCATGGGGTTGACTCTTTTGAGCGTCTGACACGCTGTAGGAGCAGGGCAACTAAAACACAAATGCTTATGTAAATTCATCTTTGATTTTGTAATCAATTTAGTTCACTAATTTGTTGCAGGGATTGGCTGAAGCAACATGCCAGAATTTTTACTGCCTCTCTGCCATAAAACTGACAAGCGTAGGTTTTCTGTTTTTGTTTTTACTTCCTTTCAAGTGTAATAACTTCCCTTTTCATAAAATGCCAACATATTCTTTTAAAACTGTCAGGCTGCCATCAACCTGGTCATGATCCAGTGCCAGGCCATAGCCAGACAAGATGAGTTACAAGGTAATCTTTTCCCTGCCAAACAATACAAAGATATTGGCACCTTTCTCACGGCTGCAAATCAGCTCAAAGGGCCACAGAAATCAGAAACCCAAGAATCACTTCTTCCTTTTTGGTGTTTGCCTTGCGAGGAAAGTGGCGTTCTGCAAGGAAGCTAATGTTTTCATTAATAGCGTGCTGGCTTCTTCCCTTTCTTCAAGTCTTTTCCTCCACAAAAGTCCTGGATATGATTTTAATGAAATTGAGGATACCCTCCCCCTCTCCAAGTTACACACTGGATTCCTGAAGACTGGTTTCAAGGAAATGCTACTCCCGAGACGAAATACAAAGCAGCTGCACAGCTTTGGCAAGGGAGGCTGCACAAATGCCACCAAAATGTGAATTGCTGTCTCAGCCTAACTGGAAGTGTATCAATATTCCTATTCAAGAAGGTCACGCAGCAGCAGAGACTGTCCCTTACATCATGTAGAAATAATGGCACGAAAGGCCACAAAACTGGAGTATTGACCCCATTTTTTCCATATGACTAACATTGAAAACAAGGCTTTTCAAAGTCCATCAGCTGGTAAATTAATACAACAGCACAGTCAGAGATTTAAGACTGATCTTTAAAGCAGTGGTAGCTTCACATCATTCTGAGACTGTGCCTATGTTCTTTGCTGCTGCGGTTCCTTCAAATTCCTGCTATCTTTAAATGATCTGAGATACACGTACCAAACTTGCACCTCCTACCTCCATCCCTCATCTGGGATTTCAAAAGAGGATGCATTAGCCTCTTAATTTCATAGTGCTGAAAGGGCATCAAGAATTGTGACGAAAACAAGCATCTCCATGTAGTACTTAACTATGTCCCTTATCCTAGTAAATGCAGAACCAGCAGCTTCACGCACACAGAGAACAGGTAGGAATTGCAAGAAGATCCAGTTAGCGCTGCTGGGAGAATCTTCTCTCTTTTTTCTTCCCCCCCCCCCCCCAAACTGCAAGAGTCAACAGTTTCACATTATACAGTCAACGTAGCAACATCAGTGCGTCAATCCTTCCTCACACCAGTTCATAGAGCAGCGCGGTACTTATGGTCGCCAGGCTCAGAAAAGTTAGCCCAGACTCTGACTCAAGCCAAGCTGGTTTTCATTTGGCCCACACAGAACCACCAGGAACAGATTCCCCGAGCCAATCTCTGCCCTCAACTCAATGTGGACAACTCCCTGTTTCCAGTAAGGTAGAACAAGGGTAAATTAAAGGCAGGATTTGCAGCAACAGTAGCAAAATAGTTAATAATGCCAAGACTTATTCCAAAACTGAGATAGCTGCACGCTTTGGCAGTGCTCACAGCAATAAAAGTAGTAAATATTAATTTCTTTTACAACAGCAAGCATATAGGGATATGTTATCAGGTATTTGCTGATAATGGTGTGTTATGGAGCGATAATGGTATGTTATGAAGCAATAACAGTATGGAGGAAAGGTGAAATTTTTTTTCAGAATGACTGTTCAAAGTAGAAACGTTCTCTGGAAAGCACTGGGTTAACTAATACGTTACTGATATTTACTGATAATTACTTGCTATTAGAAGAAATATGCACGTGTATCTACCCATGGTACTTGTAAAAATGCCCATAAGAGGATAGCATCCACCACACACATGCTTTTTGAAAACTTGGACTATGGTGGGAATTTAGTCAGATTTAGGCTCTAAACAAACTATTTAGCGATAGAGAATAGCTGTTTAATAAAGGATTTGGGCAAGGTATTATCTTTGGGGAACTTGAATAAGAATTTACACCTCCCCAGACTGATAAGGGTACATAACTCTAGTATTCACAGTTCTAGTGTTCACATCCTTTAATTGAGCACAAGGTATCATTAGAAAGGTAACATTTGCAGTCACATTAGAAATCACGAACCCCAAAGCGTGCGTTATTACAGAGATGGCAGCTGAATATCAAACACAGTAATTTTAAGGTATGGAGTCTGAGACAAGCACGCAGATGATAGTAAAACTTTTGCAATACTGCAGCTCAATCGTTCCGGAAGCATGAGAAGAATGATTAAAGAAAATAAAAAAGAGAAAGGTGACACAGCTCACTGAAGGCATGAAGTGATTTGGGAGTTTGTCTAGTTCTGCTTAAGAAGCCAAATGAACCACTCACCAAGGGAAAACGATATCCAGTAAGGAAAGGAAATCAGATGAATACACAATTTACACACTGTCTAGATAAGAGATATTTACCTTCAGATAACTTTAAATTCAACTACTGAAATCAAGTATTTCCGGTCTCCAAAACCCTTGTGACTTAGACCAACATCTTAATAGCTCTAATCCATGTAGCTGGAGATGAAAAAAAAAGACGGGGAGGGGGGGTGGGGGAAAGAAAACTAAACAGAGCTTGAGGTACCTTGCACTCCAACTTGATCTGTTGCTGGATACACAGCAAGATAAGGTACATTCAATAAGGAAGTCCTCAAGTAATCTTCTGCCTATAGAGTACTTCAAACAAAGTAGTCCTCTTTTTCTTTCTCAGTATATTTCACTTGCAATGTTTAACTAGAAAATGGGATTATATTAAAAATAAATTTCAGCGGGAGGGTTGCACTTCGGCTGCACTCCAAAGCTCAGTGCAAAATATTAGACACGCAAGTTACGATGATGGAGAGACCAAATTTCCACTCTTAAATTTATATAGTATAATTAGTAACAAATCTACTCAGAAAAATATTTTAAAAATGTTTTAGTGGTTAAGCAGCACCTTCCTTTCTGATGACATAATGCTATTCTTTACATCAAATCCAACCTCGCTCAATAGTTGCTTTTTATATTAAAGTGGAGCCTAGTAGTATGAAAGAATATTAAAACTGATGCAAAATTTAATTTTACATGCTCTTCAAGGCAACTTTAAAAAGTGGTAAAGGTTGTCTTGATGTTATTGGAACCCAGTTTCTTTGCTAATACATGAAAAGCCTTTAAAGGTCTCATTCATCTGGAAAGCAACAACATACTAGCATAATACATGCCAGTGAATCTTGTAAACCACATGAAAATGTACCCACTGGATCTCAGTGGGTCAGGAATCAGCACCAAAATCATTCTCCTCCTGATCTCCCTGCTAATCACCATGAAATGGCCTATTATAATCCCAAAGAACTCAGAAGGACAAAGCACAAACAACTCCATTTGGCACATCATGCCCACAGCCCCAAGGTTTTTGAACAAAAGCAGTATATGCTGTGGAAGAGTGTGGGGCACTGGTGGAGGGGAAAGCCTGTAGAGCATGTCCTACCAATGAGCTCGCCATCTCTTCTTCTAGGTGGAAGCTCTTGTAAAGGGAACAAAGCTTTTGTGCCAGAGCTGCAATAACACAAAATAAATTACTAACCTAAAAGACTAACCTTATAAAAGTCTACCTTAACTCCTCTCTTAAGGAAAGGACTTACTCTTCATGGGAAGTACCGTATGCTGTTGGAGAGTGAGTATTAATTATGGACAAGGATCTAGGTGGAGTGTACAAACAAAACGTAAATCTGGTTCTTGCATGTGAGTGCTTCCAATTAAGTCAAGGTTGAGAGAGAAGATGTAGATCCAGGCAGACAGGTAAAGAGCAAAAGATGCACGGGGACAAAGGAGGAGAACAGCCTTGTGAAAGCACCTGCAAGAAGCTGTAGACAAAACTCTTCGTAGGCACTCTTGCAGAGCAAAGGCTCAAGGAACATTTTGCAGGAAAATAACATGTGATTTCGTATGACTACAGAAGAATCCTCTGAAATACGAAGAAGGGAAGCTTGACATATTCAGCATATGGCAGTGACTAATTTTTAATAGTCTTCACTAAAATACCTCATGAAATGTCACCAACATACCTGAGAACAGGGTGAGACTTTTTAATTATCTTTATTTATTTTGACATTTCAGCCTTTACTTTTTACATACTCATTAGCATTAATGTTGAACCAATCTGGCTTTATTGTAGCAGGCAACACTTTATTAACACTCTAAAACTCCAAGTTTCCTCAGAAATGCCTTCAACATGCAATTTGGATGGCAGCCAGGCACGAAAAGCCACCTCTAACTGAAAAGTATTAAAAAATGGAATCGACTTTGGAATGGAGAATATGTAAGTCCAGTTACCTAAGTCTTATGAAAATATAGGAAACATGAAGAGTAGATGTTGCGCCACAGGGAAAAGACTTACACAGGATGATAGCCTAATCGACATCTCTTTCATGGAAGTTCTCCCAGTCATAGCATACTGGTGAGCAAAGCAGTCCCAGTGCTTTGAGTTACATTCACATGCCAATTCAAACTTTAACTGTATTAAACCCTGTTCGCCTCAAAGAAGAAACAGCCCAGTAGTAATCTCATGGTCTACCTCAATCCCCTCCCACCCCAGGCACCCTACATCTGGGAGGGGATCACTTTCTGCAACATAAATAGTAGTAAAAAAGCATAAATACAATTTGAAACATTCAGCTAGTAACTTTTTTAAAAGTAGTTTACCTTGAATATGCATCCCGTTTCTCGCCCATGCTCTATCAGCATGGCAGAGCTGACAGCATCATGGTGGTGACTCGCTCCACTTCAACTCCAAGGGTAGTTGTAAACCTTCACAACCATGTTTTGCCCTACGTCGTTTGCTTCAAAGAGAAAAGAAAAAAGAAAAAACAAAAAAAAAACCCAGAAAAAGCAAAACAAGGCACAGGTTTAGCACTGTCCTCTGCACTCCTGCAGCTGACCAGGAGTGAGGATTAGCTTCCCATCAGAAGTCCTCTAGCCTTTAGCCTTTACAGGCCTGAAGAGAAATAATGAAATTTTGCTTGTTCCTCTTCCTGTGGGTTTAAAACATGACCAGACTTTAGGAATGGAACCAACAGGAGAGGGAAAGTGTTCTCACAACTAAGTGCCTTCCTTGCATTCTTTCCCAGCATTCATGGGACAGGAAAAAAAAAAAAAGCCAGAATAAACTACCTACCCTGCCACAGCTGGTCATTATTAATTACATAGCTAATCAAACTGGAAAGGCCACACAACCTAATCTAAGCAGAAACTTGCACCGAAATCACTTTTTATACTGTTGATCTCCCACTGCTTTGCATGTGTGAGTTATCAGAAGCTGTCATTTTCAGACTGTGCAGACGAACAAAAGCCAGAACTGACAAATTTAACTTGGAAGGAGGAAAGGTGAGGTTTATGATGAATGGCAGGAGCCGGTTAAAAACTAAACACCTGTCATATTAAATAGAAAGAAACCTGCTATCTACTGAAACTCTGCTCAGCAGAGTCTGACCCCACCTACAGAGAGCTTGAATTACAGGATATTTGTTATAACAAACAGCAAAATACTAGGGAACCCAAGCCAGGAGTCAGTCTGGGCAGTACGTTGCAGCTCTCTCCCCAAGGCGACAACCTTTCCCCCAGTGCAAAGAGCAGCCCTGCCAAGGAAGAATTTCTTATTTGCGCAGCCAGCCTCCTCCTTCTGGCTTGGCCCCGAGGCTGGGAGGAAGGTAGTTGTCCTGCTCTTTGTGGCTATGGTCCTACAGGAACTGCAGCCCCCTCCTCCTATAGGGAACTGGAAATGAAATGTTTTGTGTGAAGTGCAGAGATTCTTCAAAAAAATCTTCAGAGAGGGGAAAGAGTAGGGCTATCGACTGGAAGAAACTCTAATACAGACATGAAGGGTCAGTTTATAGTGGCAGAGGGAAGCAAGGAATGTCTTTGCTCCTTTGCTGTCCTTCACTTGCGAGACAAGGTAATTACAGTAACGCCGTCACCATTTGTGCAAGGTGAAAAGGCATTTCTCACCATCCTGCGTCTCCAGCTGATCACCCGGAGAATGCTTCCCAATGACCAGCCCAAAGGTCCTTACCAGAAGAAGCCGGGGAACTCAGGACTTCGTGTGCGTCCAGGGCTGGTCTAAAGCGGCAAGAAACAGGATTGCCACAGGAGCGCAGGGCACGCACTCACTCCTTGGAATTCAGCCTATTGTCTGCCACATTTCATGGCTGGCTGATGAGAGAGTATGGCCATAATTCTCGTACAATGCATAAACCAGAAACAAGGCTAACGGCATCAGAGGTATTACAGCAGGGCAAAGGCAGTAGGAAATGGGAACGTGCTCTGTGATTAGGTAATGTAAGATGGGTGAGAAAACAGATCCCAGCTTAGGAGACTACTATATAAAAGCAAGCCAGGTTAGACCAAACAACTGGTTAACTCAAGATCCTGCTTCTGATGGTATCCAGCAGCAGATGCCTAGGGCAGGCGTATGAGAAACATAGCAAGAATAAACCAATCCTCCTTCAGATATTCCTCCTCAGCTTCCAGCAATCACATCATATTTCTGCTGATGTGCTTCATGGACCTGTGCAAATCACCATCCCTGGGTGTCTACCCTGGCTTGCCCTTGTTTCTCCAAGTTTTTCTCCTACGCTTTAGACTGAATCATACCTGGGCAAGGGCTGCCCTGCAGTACCTGTGAATGGCACTTCATACAAACAAGCCCCCATCTTGAATGGCCCAAGGTCTATAGAAGAAATTGTAGGTTAAATCCCATTCTCATCCACAAAAGTCAAATGAAAAAAGGAACAACTCGTGTTCTGCTTCTGCATGTAAAAAGGGAGGGGTGATAGATAAACCCCCTCGCTATGTAATTCCCTCCCCACATTTTCTGCTGCCAGAAAAACAGAGAAACTGAAAACAAATTGTATTGCAATCTTTTTCCTTTCCATACAACATCAATAGCATAGAACAAATTCAGAAGCTAAGCTGAAATATAGCAGATACAACATAAGAGCTACTACAGCTGCATTTGCAAGAACCAAACAATCTGATGATCCATTACAGAGCTAAGATAGCACAGAAGATCGAGAGGCCAATCACTGTCTTCCATATACAAACTGGATATGCTATAATTATTTTCATCTTCTTACTTACAAATAAATCAAAATTTTATTTGAAGGCATAGGCTTAGGAAGCAATGGCAAGTATAAGCCACAGCCTTAGAGAAAACTACTTGTTTTCCAGTGTATTTGGATACCATTATCAAAAGTGCATGCATGCAGCTGAAAGGTTGAACAGCTATAATTGAGGGGAAAATTTGGCCTCATCTCTAAAATCAGGCTAAAATGATAGCTAGATTCATATTAAGTACAGCTCTTTTTTTCCCCCCTTTTTTTTTTCTAAAAAAAAAGCATAAAACCCATTAGTTTCCTAGTTTAAATCTCTCGCTGAAAACGCACTTTAAAATCTGATACTAAACAGCCCAGCCATAGTCCTGATACAAAATACAGTACTACAGATGACACACTGGGAAAAATAAAACAAAATTAACATACCAATGTTTGTGGCTGAACCACTATACCATTACTGGCATTTTGCTTATGTAGTGATTCCATTGGTGTTTTGCATTACATGGCAAAACCATAGGTTCCCCTTCTAAGAAAAGAATTGCTTAATGTGCCAAATGGTACATCTGGAGAGAAGTACTGCCAGCCTGCAATGATAAAAAAGAAGAAAGAAAAAAAAAAGAAGAAGAAATAAAAAACAAGATTAATCCTATGCCTGCTGGCTAGGATTCTAAATGATGGAGCTCCTTCACAATATTCCTATTGAGAATCATATTTTGGTAATGCATTGTCTAAAGCTTACAGGCTGGAAAGCATCTTTAATCCATTACTCTATGGCTTTTTATTTTTTTGGCAAATCCTGTAGCTGCAGGGGAGACGACTGTGGTTTTGGTGAGATAACATGTATTATTAGTGCTTTGCTATAGCTTTTTAATTAAAATATTCTGTTGACTTCCACTGTCGGAGACACTATTAGGCACAGAATTTGTTTGATCTTCGAATAAGTAATGTAAAACGAAGCCTTTTGCCTTACAGTGTGGACTTAGTGTCATACGGTATCTAAGGTTCAGCACACGCACCAGAGAAAACAGGTAGAAAGGACTTATTAGATTATACGTGGTCCATTATAACAGGTTTTTCCGAAGTGTATTACACCACTACCATATAAAGTCTGGTCAGGCCTTCCAAGCAGTGTCTTCTGCTGCTTCTTTGGAAGGTTGCTGCCCAAATCACACTGTTAGTGGCAGTGGGAGAGGTCCCTGCAGGGGCACCTCTGTGCCCCTTGTCTACTGGGCTCTGGGCGGTTAAAGGGCTCCGACTGTGCAACTCCAAGTGGAGACCTGAGGTGTAGCAGACTCTGAAGTTTTTAATTTAATTAGCTTCAAACTATGCCTCCTTTTTTTAATAGTGTTCTCTCTGTGACATTTTCATGGAAAGAAAAAAAAGTCACAAGCATTTTAGACTCTGGAGGCTCGAGTTTGCACAGAATGATACAAGCAGCGGCTGGATCTGCTATGATTTAACTCCGGTGATTTAATATATAACCTCTATTAGCAGAAGTGCTGTAAGAGATGTTGTGAAAGACACTACTACAGCAAGGCACACAAGTAATTCATGGTAGGTTCAAGGCATCACCAAACACATCTGTCCCAACAGACGAGGCAGGGATAGAAAGACGCCTTGGAGCAAGGCTCTGCATTGCTAAAACTGTGCCAAACCATCCAAGAACACAACTGTGCAAATCTGCAGCCGTTTCAGAAGCTGAAGGAGCTCTCTGGTTTTGAGGTTTGTAACAGTCCCTGCGTTACAAAAGGCCATCCAAAGAATACGGATTATTTTTTTCCACTAAAGGTGAATGATTTTCCAACTGAATACCTCCCCAGTTTGATGGTTCTAGGCATGCTTTCTGGAGTTTTTGGAAAGACACCTACGTTATAGATCTCAGAACAAAAGTTCCCAAAACCCATTGCTCTGGAGTTGCTCATAACCAGCCTGAAATAGTCTGTGGACCATATTAAATACTCAGTGAAAAAAAACAGTGATGTCTTTTTCTAAAGAGTATTTTACACCAAAAAATTTCAGAGAGCAAGCTCACAGGGTACTTAATATGGCAATACAAATGCTTCAGGGATGACACATAAATGTATGTGACAACATCGACACAACACAGGTAAAATCTTTGAAATTCTCTAAAAGGCTATGGGTCATTATTACTAGCTTGCGCTGCTAGGTTAGGGCTGGGAGGGTGAGATGAGAAGAGATCACAGAATCATAGAATGGTTTAGGTTGGAAGGGACCTTAAAGGTCATCTAGTTCCAACCCCCCTGCCATGGGCAGGGACACCTCCCACTAGACCAGGCTGCTCAGAGCCCCATCCAACCTGGCCTTGAACACTTCTGGTGTGGGGCCTCCACCACTTCCCTGGGCAACCTGTTCCAGTGCCTCACCACCCTGAGAGTGAAAAATTCCTTCCTGAGATCTAATCTAAATCTATCCTCTTCCAGTTTGAAGCCATTACCCCTTGTCCTATCACTACATGCCCTTGTAAAAAGTCCCTCCCCAGCTTTCTTGTAGGCCCCTTTCAGATACTGGAAGGCTGCTATATAGTCTCCAGGGAGCCTTCTCTTCTCCAGGTTGTACCTTTTAGGGTTACCTCCCTTGGAAGCTGCCTTTATGCTGTGAAATTTCTTATCAGTTAGAAAAAAGACACTGATAGAGTTGGCTTGGTTCACCTGCTGGTTTTGAATGGCACGTGTGCAGCCACACTTCGCCTGCTTCCCTGCTCGTTTAGGTATATGTAATTGTGCTACAGACATCCCTTCAGCTCTGCTGAGTAGATATACTACTCCAGTCTTCAACTAGGTAATTACCACTTCCCATAGCATTAATGAATACCGAAAAACAGAATTAAACCCATGCTGACCTTTTCAGAAGTCTCTGTCATCATCTCCCCTACAACAGACTAACTGTTTCTGTGTTTCATAACATGAATAGTGTAAATTGCTTTGGCATATGTCAGTGCTTCCTACATCTGACTACACACATCAAAGGACAGACCTGAATTCTACAAATAAGTCAAGTTTGGTAAAAAACCTCACCTGTCCTCCAGACATAGTGACGTTTTTCAGCTCACACAGCAGTTCCTTTATTTTCCCAAAGATCAGAATTTTTACATTCCAGGAAGTAGTTTTCGGGATTGCTCTTTAGTTCCTTCCTGAAGAAACATGTTTGAAAATTGATCTTATCTAAGTTATTTCCCTTTTCTGACACAGAATATTAACGGAAATTTGAACAAAGAATTCAGAGTAGCGTGCCTGTCAACAAGTGGATGAGGAGTGTCTACGTTTAGACACAAGCAACAGAACTTTTTGAACAGCTTTGGGAGACTGACCTCTAGAGAGCCTGGTATTGTTTGGTTACTTCCAATGTCCGGACCTGTGCTTCACTTCATTGAATAATCAGCTCTGAAGTTTCTCCGGTGGCATTTAATGTGCATCTCTTATTTGAGTGCCAGATATCAGAACTACAAGTATGGCTCTCACGGCGTCTACCACGCATTTCTGCTTAACTTATTTTTATGTGGTGAAAACATTGTTTTTCCCGAGAAACAATGTAATAGCAAAAGAACAAAGTTCGCAGTGAAAATAGATGTGGCATAGTTTTATCCTACGATAATGTAACAGTTCCTTAATATTTAACTTCTATAATAACAGCTAAATTAGATACATGCTTTCAGAGACACAAACTGTTCAAAGCCTTGCTGTTTCACAGATGGTGGATGGAGAGATTAAGTGACTGGCTGAAAGTAACACAGGAAGTCTGTGGCAAAGTCAAAAACTGATCCAAAAACTCCTGATTCCTATCCACTGTCTGAACCACAAGACTATTGTGTCTTCCAACTTGCGTTATTATTTTGTACCTGTATATATCGTTTGCCTCCGACATGCTCTGTTACAAGAGCTCTCAATACCATTAGAAAATGCCAGCTCTTATCTCCCATAACCCCCATGTCAGGCCCCACAACCCCCTCTCAAACCTGGATGGAGGTCCAGGAACCCCTTCCAGCACTGTTCCTGGACGCGCAGCACTGACAACCCACCTCTCACCAGTCCTGTGAACACAACCCCACAGACCTCCCACCTCCTCCCAACCTCTCGAACACAATCTGCCTCACAATTCATTTGCTAAACCTGCAAATCTGGCAGCACAGCTGCCAACCTAAGCATGGTACGTGAGTCTTCTCTGTCCCTTAGTGTCTTGAAGGTATTTGTGGTTTGGAAAACCCTTTCCAATCTGGTCTAGGAGGTCCAGTCTCACCCTGGTGGCCAGCAGCTTCAATCCAGCCAGCTCTGGCTGCGGGAGCGAGCTCTTGGAGGGACCGTGCAGTACATGTCACCTCGGCAAATATATTTTTGCAGAACTTGAATTCTAGGGAAGAAAAACCTCAGAGCTTTCACCTTTGATTTGGGATAACTGAGAACATGAAAACTGCAAGACTCTGTGGAAGGGATTCAGAAAAATACAACCGGCTGTTAGCCGCTTCGTATTATTCCGTGTCAATGGGAAATAAATACCAGACGTGTGTCTTCGAAGCCTCCCTGATGCTATTTATCCAGAGCTGCAAAGCACACACCAGAATTACATTCCAGGAATTGCACACCATCATGTCCTGGCACTGATCACCACAAAACTGCTTGCTGCACCTCACATTCACACGTGGAGTGCCTCAAGTTCTTACTAACTGAAAAGAAATCACAGCAGTTCGGAAGCCATCAAATCCAGCTACTGCAAATGTCCTGAAAATGCTGGGGGAAAAAAATAAAACAGACATGCAAAATGTTTGTGTAGAGCAATAAAGGAATATGGAAGCCTACAGTACATATAAAACTTAAGATTAATCACCATTTTAAAAATGGTGATTTTTTCCCTTTTAAAAATTCCGTCATTTTCACCAACACGCATACCTGGGTTTATTGTTCTACAAACCAGTTCATCCAGATTTGTTCCTATTAGCCAGATTCCATAACTTACAGTGCACCAAAATTGAAAAGCTGGATCCTGTCAGTGGATGCCAGACAACTTGTGATTAAAAAAGATTTTTGAGATGCAGTTTCCCAAGTAACCACGGAAAACCCACATATTGATCATTTGAGTTCAGTGTTCTCCCTTTCCCAAGGGAAAGAACATAAAAACATGCATTTTTTTTACATCAGTTTGAAAGGAAGTGGTAGAAAGAATGAATGCCGTACTCCCCTGTCCAACATTATTTCCTGGCTCTCTCAGCATCTGCTGATGTTTGAAGTGAATCTGTATAAAGTGTACCTTTGCTAAACTTCTCAAAATACATGAAATCTCAACCATTTCTGAACAACAAAATCAAATTATAATAGATATGCAAAAGAAACACCACCTTCTCTCTCTCTCTCTTTGTCCACCTGCAGGAGCTAGCAAAGCCTAACCAAATTTGTATTTGAACCCCACCAGCACCAGTGGGAACATAAAATTCAGAAATCTCAGAAAAATGGAGTTTATTTCAATATTGCCACTAATTTCTGTCTCCAGTTTGACCAGTTCCCATAGAAAAGTGAGGAAGCTGTGGAATGGCAATGACAGTAGATGAGGAAAAAAGGATTATCATCAGAGAGACTTACCTTAACAGTGATTATTTGTCAATATTTGAGTTATGCCTTCCATTAGCATAGCCTTTGCCATATTCTTTCTATTATAGACATAACAATGCTGAGGAAATACTAATTTCAAACTATTAAGTCATTACAAGGGTGATCATTTTGAAAAAATAGAATACCTTACTCGTGTTGCTCAGGAATTTAGTTGCACAACATAGAAAACAGGACTGTGCTCTTCCTAACAAGCATAAAGTGGAAAAAAATAGATCTTGTGTGGAGGCTATGCTGTCAATTTGATCGGTAATCCCTGGATGACACTCTGTCATTGGCATAGTAACCTGCTGTTCCACAACACATCTGACAATTTCTTGACAATTTATTCCTCTGACCATTCACTCTTACTCTTGGGTGTGCTGGGCAGCCTCCAGTGTGTAGCAGGCTTCAAAAGAGCCTGCTCCTAAACTCACAATGCCTCATAGGCTCCGTTAATGATTAAAATGAAAAGGGACTAGACGCTGAGCATTTTCTGTGAGGGTTCTCCTGCTTAGCAAGTCACAAAATTGGATTTGTAATCCCATTAACTTTGTTACCTCAACAATAAGACAGGATTTTTTTGTTTGTTTTTTGGGGGTGGTGGTGGTTTTTTGGTGGGTTTTTGTTTTTGTTGTTTTTTTGTTGGTTTTGTGGGTTATTTTTGTGAGTGAGAGGAGATAGCAGGATAGCCATGAATGAAATAGAAAGTATCTGGCGTTCAGTGCCTGACAGCTGCTAATGTTGTGGGTTGGAACATTTTAATCTAGAATTTGCCTTAAAAGAAAGAGGGGGGCGGGGGGATGGGGGGAAGTGTAATAAATAAAAGGAGGTATATGACTGGGGTGGATGACTGGGGTGGATGAACCCTGGGGGTCCAGCATTTGGAAACCAATCAGTGGATGGGGCACTCAAGAAGCAGCACTAGCCTTCCTTCCATACCAGCTTCCACACAATCCTCCCGCCCATCTCCAACACATCCTTCACAGCAACAAGTTGTCCTTGGCATGACCCATGTTTCCAGCTAGTAAAGTCCCCCTCTGTTCCCCCCATTCCCTCAGAAGGCATCAGTTTTCCATTTTAAAAATATCAAGTCACCCTATCGCAGCTGCATTATAAACAAAGACAAACAAAACAACCCAAAACAGTTTTGTGTGTGTGGAACAAGAACAAAACACTTCAAACCCAAAGAAGTTTCCAATAAGTCACTCATTGAAATTCAGGAAGAAAAAACCCCAAAGGGTAAAAATACCCCCACGTATCCAAGTTCTCTGAGGCCATTTCTTTCCCTCATCTGTGTTCCATCATCTTCTTCCTTATCCAAAAAAGTTGCGGTGTCCGTGGGAGTATGAAAAAACATTGGTGTGACCACCGAAAGGAACTCTCTGTCTGGCAGCATAAAGCCACGCGTTATCCCGTCTCCAGGAACTCCAGCCTTGCTTCAACGATCATAAATATTCTCTGATGACAAAGCAAAGGGTAGTCATTCATCCAGACTGCATAATACTTTAAAACCTTGAAAAGTGGACTGGGATCTGTGCTCTGTCCCCGACCAGAACGTAAGATCCATGGGAAAACCCCTGATTGGCCTTGCGTGTAGGACACCCAGAGCTGCCTCTTTTCATCTTCAGGGTGATCCAGGCAGGAAAGAGTGTCGGGCTTCTCCCTTTCAGAGGTTCCAACCCACCTGGTGGCTATTAAATTTATCTGAGGACAGTACGAAGCTTTAAAACCTTCCCAGTTCCCTCCCTTGTAAATATACTTTCTGGGGTTTTTTTGCTGGCTAGCCTCATCCCATCTTGAGTGTGCCTAGGAAGCCAGTCTTCACATTACGTAGCCATCACTGGATGTAGTTTCACTGGGTGGCAAATTAAAACATCATATCTGTGAGAGTGACCAGCCGCAACTGAATAACACACAGAGACACGAAGGCTGAAGAAAGCACCCAAGCACGGGCTATCTGATGGACAATAGCTAGTGATCGTTATCAAAGGACACCCAGAAAGTTAGGTCACCTTTTAAAATAGACTCTGCCCTCAAAAATTGTCAAAGCTTTATGAAACATTTACATACATGTTTTTAAAAGGGAGGGAAAAAAGGTCTCATCACAATATTAAGTGTACGCTATACTGCGTAATCAGAGATCTCCTAATTTTCAAGAGGGCGTTACTTGACATCTCGTTGCATAAATATTCTGCTTGTGGGAGCAGATCCACAAAAGATCAGTAACGTACGTCATAGTCTTGCAAAAGTTATCGATGAGAAAATTATCTTTATGACTAGCTTTCACTTAGTCAGTTAAGGAAAAAAAAAAAATCTAAATGTAAATCACTCTCCTCTTTTGGCCTCCCTTTCCACTGCCCATCCCAGAAGTTAATAATATATGTACAATGAATAAATAATAACTTTATGCTTACCTGTATGCCTTCTCCTTTTACAGTAGCCTTTTAAATTAAATTTAATCTTGCCATTCAAGGTAGAAACAGGTAATAAAACTGACCTGTTTATTAGTCAGTGTAGTTTTAGAATTATATTCACATTTCTTCCTTTGAGAATGTAACTGATTGTTGACACAATGGAGGCCAAGCATGCATTTATGGTGCATGATATCATTGTGTGGCTAATAGAGGGAGTTTACTTATTCCACAGATGACTGCCACAAGAGAATGTAATTGCTCAATAATATGTCGATGTACCCATGGGAAGGATTTAAGTCATCTGAGACCTGTATTGGGAACTTGCCAGGGACCCCAGCACTACCTCTAATTTGCACGAAATGGAGGAATTGTGGCCATCTTCCGCAATAAGGATAAACAGAGCGAGGGAGGGAGTCAGGAAGAGTCAAAAAGGCACCCCAAATCAAATAATTGGTTAGACTTCCAGTTGACATGAATAAATTGGAGGTTTAGTGATTGGGGGGAAAAAAAAAATCAAGCTTAAGTTTCTGACTTAAGAGCAAGACTAAGAAAAAACATTAGATTTAAAGAAAAAAAGCTTTAAAAAAAATTTTGGTTTTATTTTTTAAAAGGGTGCAGGATGTGGAGAGTATTGCCACTTAGACATAAGCTCCTAGCAAATGTATATTTCTCCTCATATAAAATAATTATTCTNAAAAAAAAAAAAAATCTCAGAAAATTGAACACAACCAGAAGAGAAAAACTAAAACTGTTACCCAGATGCAGGGAAAAAAAGCTTTAAAAGTAACAAACTTCCAAGGGGACAAGTCAACACAAGTGTAGCGGGTTCCAGTACATAAGATGATCTGCATCAGGCTGAAATGACCTCACCAAGAATTAAAGGCTCAAAAATAGATGCAATCTGACTGAAAAACTGTTAACGGACAATGAAATCTTTGCAACATTTGCATTATGGCTTTATTTTTAAAATCACGCATTGAGTTAAAGTGGAACATGTGATTGATGGAATACTAGACGGAGATAAGTAATAGTCAAAGCAGAGTTAAGAGCTCACTGAATATTGCAAATCAAGTAGCACACTGCAGGATCAACTTAATGAGTATTTTCCCTACATCTCAAGGATGCAAAAGTCACAGGCTGAGATTCAGCTTGGTGGATGCCTGCTTTTAAGTATTATAACTCCTTCCATTGATTTTAGAGAAGGCCATCCAAATGCAGGTACGTGCATAACAAGGAAAAAAAATCTGAGTGAACGAAGGCTTTGGTTAGGAATTCATCACCAGATGTGTTGAGAAGCTTTCCAAACCAATGGAAATTGTAACTGCCTCCAACGAGACCCATAAGGATACCCTGCAGTTAAAGTGAGAATGACCAGACAGCCCCCGCTGGCTAGGGCAAAACTAGAATTTAACATCTCTCCCAGCATCCCATTGGAGAATTTTTCCTAGGAATTTTCAAAATGGTTTACAGGATGTTTTCTGCCCACCTTTCCTCAAGATGCAGCTCAGAAGAACCTGCCCAGTCTTAGCATGAAAGAGTTCAACCCCAAACCCCACAATGAGTCAAACGATCTGATTCAATGAGATGCACTGTATCATGATGTGATGCTCAGCTTGGGGCCCATATGAAACCTACTCCACTTCAAAAAAAAAAAAAAAATTACTAAAATCCTATACGAGTTCTGCTAATTTCAGGTTAGTTTTTCCAACTAGTCCTTTCCCCCAGCTTTCCTTCTATTTCTCCCTCCCATCCTGATCTGATTTTTCCCTTTTTCAAATAAGATTTAGAAATCTGCTCAATGGCAGGTGGGTGGAGGCACTCCAGATACTATGTTTGTTGGTAGCCCAGCAGTTATTTGTGGTTGACTTTTTTGGTTGCCCACAGGAATTTCCAGGGTGGTGTAAAGAGACAGATGTGGGTTCTCTTCTGCTATACAGATCACACCATAGAGAGATATCAAAGGAAAAAAACAAATCCATGAATAATGCACTAGGGGCAGCGTTTGAAGCTCAGAACTTTAAAGACTGGCCTCTGAATTTATTGGTTTAATTATGGGTATGGACATTTAGGCCACCAGATAGCTTTTGAAATCAAAACAACACTGAGAAGTTTCCCAAATATTTAAAAGTTCATACAAAGTGAAAGTGGGCTCAAGTACCAGCAAACTCAAAGCTGTTCCTGCCCTGAGAGCACTGTCCTAATCTTAAATGCTAAGATTGGTCTTTCCTTCTTTTCCTTTGTATCATATTGGTTTGTCTTTTACTTCAGTGAGGCATCTCAATGGCTATTCCATGGCTCTTTGCTGCTCTAACACCGGCAAGCTACAGGGGAGGGCTTCGAGGGTATGGGTGACAAGACAGACCTTTTGCTGGCATAGATTAGCAATGCTCTGCTGATCTCAGGCTAATTCATGTTAGCCAGGAAATTCTGCTCCTTTTTCTCTTTTTCTTTTTTTTAATTTTCTTTTTTACTGGTACCACTACTGTGTGATTTTTGTGTGTCTTGTGCTCACACAAGTGACACATCACGGCATTTCTTCCCTCGAGATTAACAAACAGCACATGATTAAAGTCATGTTAACTCAACACTGCAACTTTCTAATCATTCTTACTCTGGAATTGCCAGCTAAAGCTTTTTTCACCATTTATTTTTTCAGGAGGATTTGTATATGTTTCTGTCAGTCTATTTCAGAGTATGGCAGGTTACAGAGGCGCTTTGATTCATGGCTGGACATAGATTATTTTAAGTAGAATGAAAAAGGAGTCTTGGTTTTAACAGCATTGCACTGTCATCTTGCGGTTGCAGCGCTCAGTTCCTAACCCTTATTTGGAAATGCCTTGAACAAGAATTCGATGTGAGCAGGAAGAAACGGTGATTGCCTCACTCCCGGGGCTTCGGTTTGTTTGGAGGCCTCCTTCCTGCCACTCTTGTGACAACAAGACAGACTGACCTTGCCAACTGTTTCCACTTCAGTTCTTTCCATCTCCTTCCTTTGTGAGAGGAGAGCATGACCTCCTCCATAAAACCATCATTATTTAGAAGACTTCATCTCCTCCAGACTTCCAGTACTTCTACTAATGAACACTTATTCAAAGACACGGTTTCAGGGGAGCGCTGTGTACAGTCCTCCTTCCTGCCCGAGCTCTAAAGAGGGAATGCTCTACCACTGTCAGCTCCTCATTATACATGTTTCACAACTGAGGCAAATCACTTCAAACACCTTCTTGGCTTAATTCACTTTTTTCAACTTGCAAACAGCAACCATTTTTTCTTTCATTTTCTGGATGCCTCAAGATACCAGCCTGCGTGGGACTCTCCTTGTAGACCCTTCCAAATAGCTCAAAAGAGTTAATTTCCCGAGCTTGTCCAAAACTTAAGAGAAAGCCCTGAGCGAGGCTTCCCTTTGCCTCCAGTTGTGCTGTTCCCAGCTAGAGTGTGGCGCTCCCACCTGCCTCCTTATATCCTCCTGTTGGCTAAAAAGAAACCATATTCCTGAAAGATACACAAAATGAACCCATTCCCAGTGAAATCTGACCTGATCATCTATCAGTGCATGACTAGAAACGATGAAATGGTAGACCATCTAACCAGTCACTTGCAACTGTGCAGCACGGTGCTAACCCTAACCTAAACCACAGCCTGTCCTCCCCCTCAAAAGGCAATATACAAATCTCCTCTCATACAGACTCTTCCTTACTGTTTTACCACTACCAGGAACCAAAAGTTTAAAAATCTACATGGTTTCCATCTGTGCTCTTCACTTAGTCATTTCTCTCAAGTTGAAAACGAAAAACTTATAAGGTCTCTATTGTTACCTTCAGCTTTGGCTTTTTTATTTGGGCTGCCAATATTTTGAGGGAATGTTTGTTTTAGCAGAAACCACTGTTAACATTAAAAGCTGGGGGAGAAAAAAAAAAATCAGAAATGGATTCCTATGAGCTTATTTTAATACTTGGGAGGAAAAACACTCTATTTGATTAGAATTGTTGTTGCCCTGAATGGAATTCAGAGCAGGCGTACCAAATACCGAATTCCCCATTTTCAGAAAGAATTGCCTACAGCTTGAAATGTTATAAACCATGTTTACTTCAACTTTTTTTAACACGTGAAAATTTTCACCATCATGCAAATGGATTAGCACAGATAGACTTATGCATCGACCCAAAATCTTAGTACCAGCAGAGGGATCCTCTGTGGGCTTTGGAATCCATTATTGCACCATTCAGAGTATGCAGGAGGGTTCTACTTTGAAAGTCCCAAAAGAGAAGATTTTTAAAATTTTTTTTCCAACAATGAGGTAATTTAGAAGGTCAAAATTATCTACTTTATCCTTGCACTTTCAAAATGACTAGATTTTGGTTTAGCTTCAGAAAAAACCAAAACTTCTTGCAGAGATAAAATGGAAAAACACTTCAGAAAGAGGACTGCAAAGCGATGGGGGTAGTATGGAAACTTTTGGAACTGACAGCTATCGCTGGTGTGATTGCCATTATGAAACAAAAGGACTGAAATGTAAAGAATCTTATTTGTGGCAGATTTAGCAGAGATGTCAGGGGACTAATCTGGCTGGTAACGGGTGCTTGGGAAAAGTCCAGCCACCAGGTACAGCCATGCCCCTGAACCCAGGGATTGACGAACTGCAGAGGGCACAGCAAAATCGAACCAAAATGGGGACACGGCTCACAGCTGGGTCTTGTGGGAGTATAAAAAGCTGCAGTCTCCCCAGAGGGAGAAAATCCACATGCACACACAATCCAGACAGCGTCAAAGCGGAGCTGCTGCTGCAAGACTCCAAGAGCAGGGTGCCTTGGCTCTGTTTCGGAGAGACCACCTCTAACAGCAGAAGACAGCTCGATGGCTAATTCGGTCCTTCGCCTCACTTACTGATACTGCCAACAAGGCTGCTAATTAGTACTAACTGTGACGGTGGTTTCTGTGATGTGGACAGCTGTTTGTGAAAAGCTGGACTGAGACCACCAACTCACTTCAGACAGGCCACTAAACAGCCATCTGAGGGTAACCACTAGTCGCTAGCAACTTGGGTTGGATTCAAACTAGTGACTTCGAGGTGAAAAGGCTCCATATTCAATTACCAGTCCCCTGAGTCATCCCATCCACCCTCTACAGTTATTTCAAAGTGCTTTGGTAAGCAATATCTGAGGACATTACATGTGTTCAAAATGCTAAAAATATACATCTAAGAGGGCAGGGGAAAGATCAGATCGCCCAAAAGTAAATTTTCCTTTCTGTTTAAAAAGCAAATAAAGGAAAAAAAAAAAAAAATCACAATTCCAACACTTTAAGCTTTTTTTTTTTACAAAAAAAAAATATATAAAAGGTCTCTTCCCCACCCCACTTTTCCATTCCAACTCATTTCTTGCAAATATCACTAGAATACTATAGAAAGAGAGAGACTGTTCTTGGGAAAAGAAAAGTAATATTCCTTCTACCTTTGTATTTTCTAAATAGCCAAATCAATAGGAGAAAGAAGGGGAAAGTACGTGAGGGTGGGGGGTGTGAGAAGGGTAGCAGAAACAAAACAAAATGCTAAAAGATGGATTAAAAAAGCCCCATGCTGAAAATGGTAACTCCCAGGGATTCCACCCAGGGCTTCTCAAACTTGCAGATTTGTTTTAAGAGCGACGCTGCCATCTGGTACCCTGGGATATGGTATTTTCAATGCAGCTCCAGAGGGCCACCAATCTATTTTTGTCACCTATCCTGGGATCTGACAACTCTCACCAGGGGCTCAGTTAAACAAGCCTTCAGTTTTTAAACAAAGTGGATTTTAATTGAGAAGCACCTGTGGCGAGGGAGTCTACTGGCATTATTAAAAGACAAATTTATCACAGTGAGTCACAGAGGCAGGGGGTGGGGGAGCAGGCAGGGAGGGGGGTGTCCACGCATACGTCATACCTGCAACACAGTACCATTCCTTTCATAAAAGTCCCTTGAAGAAATGTGTAGGATTTGACTGCACCCCATGAAGAGTGTTTTTCCCAACAAGCTGTTCCCAGGGTGTTGAAAAGCTATCATTCATAAAAAATTATTGAGGGGGAAGGAGGTAGCAAAGGGGAGTTCAGAAGGCCAGGGATGCCAGTGGAAACCACAGAATGAGACCCTCTGTAGTGCACGCACCTGTTTACGGCCACCATAATAGCTTAACTAGAAGGCTTAAAGGTCCAAACTGGGGGGAGTGGGAGAAGGGGGGAAAGAGGGAAAACATAATGAAAGCCTGTTCTAATATCAAAATACACTTTAACCCATGGAGCGCAGGCTCACAACGGATGGCTGCAATTTAAAATAAAGCACCGACACTGAAAAATACACAGAACTGAGGAGGACACGCTTCAGACACATCTTGGTACCATTAAATACACATGGGCTTCGACCGAAGATTGGAAGTGCATTACTTTGTAAAAAAAGCAGCTAAAAACCCCTGCTTATTAAATAATACTTAATGTTGGCCCATAGAGCAATTGCCAAGCTCTGCCTAAAGGAATTAATGAACAACTCCTGTAAAAAACAATTTACAAGGCAAGGAAAAGAGAGCGAAGCCACCCTGCAAAGACTTGGATGATACACAAATGTGTAGAATGACAAAGAATGTGCTGTAATTTTAACAACGCTATTAGTAAAATCCTTCAGTGATTTGCATGCAGTTTGCCCTCAGTGAGCGGTAAAAGTGATGTACTCAAGACTGTTGGTCCAGCTGAGAAGACTTGACAGTAAGGATAACGCTCCTCACAGGTATTAGTCAGTAAGGATGCTTTTTTTTTTTTCCTCTCAGGAAAGAACTGGGCGTTTTCATGCGTTATTCCCTTATGAAGTGGCTTTGTTGAGATTTTTGCCAAGACTTCTCAAAACACTTTGAGAAAACGAATCTCAAATTGAACGGAGGGAAACCACAGGCAGGGGGAATACACATATCTCACACTGAAGCTGGGTTTAAGTCTTTCATCTCACGTATTCTGAGCAAGGCTGGAAGGCTGCCTTTGATGCAGAGGGCTCAGTCTTGTTGACAAACAAACAATTCTGGCAGAACCTATTATGATGGGCCTATAAACAGCAGAACAGGAGGGCTGTCCCAGGAGTTCAAAGGGAAACAGAGAGTAATATGAGACGGTTGTACGTTTCTTTTCATTAATATCACTGGCACAACATTTTCCCATTTATTAGTGCACACATGATAGTGCATTTGGGTTTGCCTTGTTATATAAATCAGCCTCCAGAACCTCACTTTTAATCAAAAGTAGGAGCTGTCTATGATGTGCAGAAGGAAAGAAATGCATGGTGCAGAATACAGGGAGTAAGGAGCTGAACATAAATATCACCTACTCTACATCATATGTCTGGGAAAACATATGTACATTTTTTAAATGGTTTATCAACAATTTCTGTGCGTATTTTCCTTTTAAAAATCACCCCCAAAGTAATAAGCTACTTTTGCCCTGACAGAGGGCTTTGATCTGCAATGCTTGCCTTATTTATTTATTTTTTAAAACACAGACAGTTTAGGCTGTTTAAATCTGTATTTCTAGGTCTTATTTTTTTCAGTCACCCTGTCTCATATATTCTTCCAACATGCTCTTCCCCTGCTCCACTTTAATTCTAACATACAGCATTAACAGCTGAAAGAGTTCTGTAGCGAATGTAGGCAACTTCATCCACAGTTAATAAATAGGTAACCTGAAGCAGCAAATGGCTTCTTCTCCCCTGCAACCCCCCCAAAAACCCCACAACAATCAAATACATTGCAAAGCCCAGTGCAAGACATTGACCTTGCAACATGAGACCACAATTCCAGGCACTCCAGGCAGGACATGACAGGTTCTGATCATTCTTTCCACTCATCTTCCTACACATCGCTCTGCCCAAACTGAGTATCAATTCCTGACATTTCCAATAATGAAATACTTTCAGAAATTACTGGGAAGAGATCATCACTTACCATTTAGCTAGTCAAGCTGTGAATTACATAAGTAATTAGCCACAAGAAAGTCCTCTGTCATGAATACTTACTTCCATATTTTTCCCCAATTTGTCTCTAAGCAGTTTATCTTACAAATGCTCACATACACTAGTTTCATGATCTGTTCTGTGAGAGATGTGTCAAACAACACATTATATGCTAATGCCCAGTGTTAAACTGATTTCTCATTAAAGTTGTTTAAATATATTTAAAACAAGAAATACATAAAGGATTTATCATGAAACCCCTAGAAAATGCTTCTATGAGCATTCATTAAATAGCTCACAAAGAAAATACTTTAAAAGGTATGTAATAATAAAAGGATTCAGCTTTATAAAAATTTTCAGTAAACACAATTTCAAAATCCCCATTGTCCAGGCTAACAACTGAAAACGTCCTCTCTACCCAGAGTTATGCCTGATATTTAAGATGAATTACATAAACCATATTTTTTTCCTTATTACTGGGCTGTGAATACAACATAAACATGTACTTCTGAAAAAGAATAGGATAGCCATTATCACCAATATTTGTTATACTTACGTTTCAGAGTTAACACCACTGTTGAGATGCTTGTTCAGCTCACACATTTCAGATATGTTTTTGAGATTTTTTTTCCTTAGGCAACAGATTTTGTACCTACTTTGATCACATTTTCAAAACCCCATCAGAAGAAAACCTCTTAAGAACAACCCCACCAAAAAACAAATTAGAGATTGGACTGTTCATCTTAGAATAAATACTGACTATGAACACAAGTCAAAAAGTGTTAAGATATTCAAAACTCTTGAATTATTACAAAACACCCCACCAAAACTAAAGGCATTGCATAACAACTCCACAAGTGGACAGACGGGCTGAAATACCTCTTGAATGACAAAGTGAAAATTCAAACAGAAATCACTTTTGTGCTACTGTGCCTCTAAACTTATGTTTGCTTGTACTCAAAAACAATAGGAAAGTTTTATGTTTAGCATAAATATATTACTGATGTCACCCAAAGTTTAAGCAAGACCAACTGTAAATCACAGTACATCTTACTAATGCAGCTTCAGTGATGTCTCTGCATCACTATTGGTGAAGCATTAGCTGTACTTCTGAGATGAAGTGAGGTGCCATGCAAGAAAAGGAGGATGAGGTTAATTTTAAATGCTCTGGACTTCTGTCTTTACCTCCAGCTGCTTTTTCCCTTCCAATGAAAAGACAGGAAAAATCAGAATTCACTGAGTTTTAAATATATTTTCTGGGTTTTATTTAAATATTTTAACTATTTAAGTATTTTACGAATTATATACTACTTTTAGAGTAAGCTATAAGGCTGAAGAAAATGCTGAGCAAGATAGTAGAGTATCCTTGATTCCAATAAAGCATTTAAAAGCAGTACAGAGCAAATCCTGTCCAAAATAAACTTAGAGGTGAAAGTAGACATTGCTTTGATCTTAACTCTGGAGCGGGAAGGCTCTTTCTATAGGGTATCTTTTGGACAGCAAACTTCTGCAACTGTCACAGTCTAGGAGGAATAATGCAAAATAATCACACTCCCTTGTTTGCTTTACAGACAGACTGATAATGTGCTCCCCATTTTCCAGTAGTCATTTCTTGGACCTGAAGTACTCACTCCCTCACACTCTGAGATCCTTTTGTTTGTTGCTGCCTTCTCCAGTCTAAGGAGTTTCTAACTCCATGTTAGATGGACACCACCAGGCAGCTCTCAGAGAAGTGTGGAGAATCTCTCAGTTCTTGATTTCTTCTGCCAGCACCATGCTAGTGGGAAGCAATAGCTGTTGAAAATGCCCTGTACAGACCCCAGATTCATGACTGGAACAAAGACAATAAAAAGCAAGTTCTGCAAACTTAGTAGCTCAGCTCTCACAAGTCTCTACTTACAACGTACAAACTAAAGATTTATAGAGCTTATAATGTGGCCAAATGTGGTCTGCATTATGACAGAGGAAAATGCATAACCCTCATTTATATTGAGAACAGTTAGTCTTAAAAAATTTATTTTAGGGATACTGTTAACACATACAAAGAACAATGTTAGTTTCTTATCCTCGTAAATTACTGGATCTTATCACAAAATGCTGTAAGAGGAAGTTCCTGTGAAGAAAGCAATTAAGCCTTAAACAGCATGGAAAATTTCCACTAGATTGGTTACAATTTGGCCAAGCTACAAGCAACTGGAACCAGAGCTTAACATGGAAAGCAACGTTTAACCCTAAAATGGAGACACTGCTAACACGTCTGCCCATAAACGCCAGAGACCTAAGTATCTTCCACACGTAACACAGTAAGAAGTATCCGTCTTCGAGCACGCTTTGAAAACAGCACGCGGGCCGCTGCCCAGCTGTGGCCTCAACATACTGCAGGGAAGGCCGAGGGAAATGAAGAAAACGGTGGGAATGAAAGCAGGAAACCCGCTTTCCACGGGGAGGCCAGGGGAGGTTCGCAGAGCGCTGGGCTCCTTCTGCCGGGCGGGTTTTGTCAGGACCTTGGACAGCGCCGAGCTCCACCGCCTCCCGCCACCCCTCCCTCCCCACACCCAACCGGGGTACGTCCCAAAAGGATGCCGTAGGGAATTTTAAGAAGGAAGTGAAAGGTAAGGGAAACTACATTCTTCTTCATTACTTCATAAATTCCACCCCCCCCC